>CM055903.1:47192812-47252376 GCA_029582155.1 Panopea generosa | reverse complement strand
ATAGTGGAATATAGAAAAACATCCAACCGATACTCCTTTGAGATACTATGACAATCTCTGAGTAAGTCCGATTGTTGAATCAACCAATCAAAAACGTTATTTGATTTTCGCTAAATAAAAATGATTGTATTCGTTTGTCTTTAAGAAAAGCAAGCATGGCACATGACCAACGCTAAGTGCCAATGGACTTTTTATTCTCATAGACAGATATAGTTTAATGGACATAATTAAAATTCCAAACACAATAACCAGTCCCAACATTTCGTAACAATAAAACGATTTTCTGCTATTTCATGTATAACATTATTAACGATGTTTAAAGCAAACGAACAGCCGTCGAGATTCTTAAAATATCTTGTTTATAATATTAATACTACTAATATGTAATTGCTAATTATTGAGATATCTTTAGAGCAAATTTTAGCAATTTGGCGCTGATCCGAATGAGAAAGGATAGTTTAGAGATGATGTAAATGCGGACACGTGTGTCATGGAAGGTACAACAGGTGATCATTACGAAGGTGATGAAAAAACGGCGCCGTGATAAAAGTCGGGCTGGAACCATTAGTGTCTGTTATTGAAATATAATTAAATCTGATGAGATGTTGTGTTCAACAGGCGAAACTCCCAGGTAGTCGCATTAAAATGTAAATTTGTTACGCCAAAAAGCCATCATATAGTAAAAAATTTCAATTAGAGTAAGTATCTATCTTATCCTTTTTAATTAATGGATGGAGTTTTGTCCCATCTTTACTAATTAATGGATGGTGGCTGAGGTTTGTCCCATCTTTATCAATTAATGGACGTTCTCCCATGGTTATCCACTATGATGATTAATGTGGACTGTAGCCGGATTTTGTCTCATAAATATATACTTTCGGGAGTAGGGCTTTCTCCAAATGTTATCAGCAGTTAGTAGTAGATGAGCATTCACCCAACTGCGTGAATAAATGGACGGTAGCTAGGCTTTCTCACAAGTTTATTAATTAATCGACCTTTTCCCAACTTTACCATTAAGTCGACAGACGCTTGACTTTCTCCCAGCTGTATTAATTATGAGAAGTAGCTGGGTTTTCTCACACTTTATCAATTAATCGACAGACGCTGGACTTTCTCCAACATGTATTAATTAATGAGCAGTAGCTGGACTTTCTCTTACCTTTATCAATGGACAGTAGATGGGTTAACTCCCAACTTTATCAATTAATGGAAAGTAGCTGGGCTTACTCCCAACCATATCAATTAATGGACAGTAGCTGGGCTTACTCCCAACTATATCAATATATATGGACAGTAGCTGGGCTTACTCCCAACTATATCAATATATGGACAGTAGATGGGCTTACTCCCAACTTTATCAATTAATGGACAGCAGATGGGCTTACTCCCAACTTTATCAATTAATGGACAGCAGATGGATTTACTCCCAATTTTATCACTATATGGACAGTAGATGGGCTTATTCCCAACTTTATCAATTAATGGACAGCAGATGGACTTACTCCCAACTTAATCAATTAATGGACAGTAGCTGGGCTTACTCCCAACTTTATCAAAATTGACAATAACTGGGGTTACGGACGATACCTGAGTTGTGTCTATGTTTTTGTAAGTAATTCGATAAAAGCTGGATTTATACACTGGTTGTTAATTATTATAGAGTTATACATCTCAAACTGTACACTATAGAGTTTAATTGTACAAACTGTACAATATAGAGTTTAACTGTACAAACTATACAATATAGAGTTTTACTGTACACACTGCACAATATAAAGTTTTACTGTACAAACTGTACAATGTAGAGTTTTATTGTGCGAGTTCAATTCAGGTTTTCATAGCAACATTGTTGGATAACGAAATTTTGTGCACACAAATATATAAACTGCAAATGACATTCTGATACAGCCTACATATTTATGATCCAACACGCGATATTCCGGTATGATATATATAAATATACACGAACTATAGCAAACATTAATTCTGGCATATCAACCTTTAACGGATAATAACTAAGGATGTCAACGAATATTCGGTCATACGTCCGAATATTCGAATGTCATATTGATATTCGAATATTCGCAACAACAAAAAAATATTAAAAAAATATAGTAAATTCAAATTGTTTTCTTTATTTATTTTCAATTTCAATATTTTTGCCACAAATGGTTTTGAAAGGTGGTTATATCAACCAGGTTAGGACACGGTAATTATCGATATCCTCCTAAGACGGGTGTCAATTGGAGTTTGTCAAGGTGATAAGGAGTCCTGGTCGGTAATCCTTTAATTGATTGCCTTAGGCAATTTTAATCATCGATCTGCCTTTACGGTCTGTTGTAAATCACCCTGTTTTGAAAAGGTGAGAGCAACTGTGTTTATTTACCAATCTTATACCTAATTACAGAGCACACTTCTTTGATTTGAAGGCCGTTTATGTACTTGTGAATAATAAATGCGTCAAGTAGTAGACGAATTTACTATATATATATTTTATGTTTGTTTTTCAATTCTATTTATTAATAGTTAATTACCTATAAACTATACAAACATACGAATATTTAACTTAGTAAAGCTAATATAACATAGCATGTATTAATTTGTTATTATTATTATACATCATCGAGTTCCAGGTCATGTTGAATCTTGACGACAATGATATTCCAATTGTTTGCTTTTTAGTATTTATACATCCCACCGTTTCCGCTGAAAGAGAAAGTAACAAATATGGCGAGTAAAAACGTTCGGGATAGAAAGTTGATAATTATTTATTTTTAAGGTCTTGACCGAATATATTCGAATATTCGTTCGAAAGAATGACCGAATATTCGAATATCAATATTGCCATTCGTTGCCATCCTTAATAATAACACAAGCGATATCCTACATAGCCACCACAAAACACCAAAGGATTATTATTGGCATTATCCAACCAGAAATGTTAACGATTCATGATTCAAACATGAGTAACACACGTTATTTCGCTTTAGGATTCAGAGAAGAGCTACGTACAGTCAAACCTGTCTTAAGCAGCCAGTCAATGGATGGAGAAAAGGTGGTATTTATGGTAGGTTCAATTATTTAATGTAGGCGAATTTGCTCTGAAGGCATATAAATGAGAAATAACAAGTGTGGCTGCTTAAGACAAGTGGTTGCTTAACAGAGGTGACCGCTGATACAGGTTTAACTGTACATTAATTTTGCATGTGGTCACACGTAAAACTATAAATGATAAATATATGATTGGTCCACGTATATAGAGTTAAGATGGAGTCCCTAGTAGAAATATGACTCGAGGAGAAATATAGGTGTAATCCAACCATTGATTTTTGTTCTTTATTTTATAGTAAATAATAAAAGTTTGAAGGCTTGTCATTCGTAGAGAAACTTAAATAAAAGAAGTGAAACTTACATTCTACTGTTTGTCAACCTCTGCACTACAAAAATATGATGAGAAAAAATAGGGGTCATGTGTCATTTAAGATTTTTTTTCTGCTCAGTGCGTACACTGTTGACAAAGTGAAAGTAGGTTTCCGAAAACATGTACTCATTCGCCAATTTTCAAGCATCAATATATCTTTTTCTAAACTCACAATTCAGACATGACAATGCTTTCAAAATACATCAATAATGTCATTCAAATAAAAAAAAAAGAGCATTAAAATAAGGAACATGCATTTTTAATAAAGAATAAACAAGGATTATTTATAACCGCAATTATGCGACTACCCAACGGAAGCACTTCCTTTTTCCAATGGTGGTACTATGCCTATAACTAAAAAGCTACTTAAACAGTCTAAAAGTTTTATCTGGATTGAATTGTATTCTGTATGTAGCATTCTGACAAAAGCAATAATAAAATAACTAAAAATTAATTGTCCCTATCTGGCATGCAAGCAAACTAATGTAGAAAATGCATATACTCTACACTTGTCTCCGCCATTGATCCAATACTGTCTGACATCAATGGCGTTACAAACATATTTCTGTCGAAGCGCGAGATGGTATCTCGTACTTTCCCACTGTTCGTCAGGCGGGTGATGACAGCATAAAGGATAACATTCGTGTTCGACACAATCTACCAGTCAGCATTCACTGACACTACCATTGTTCGTCAGATCTCAAGGTCACACGAGATCATACTTTCTCGTTCATCTACCAGTCCGTATCCCCAATTGACCCTTTTCTTCACATAGCTTAAAAATGTGTAACCCCAGTTGAAGTTATCAATGTGTCGGAAACTTGAAGTACAGCGTCTAGTTAGGCGGTTGTCCAGTTATATTGCTCTTGACATATCCTGTGTCGACCTTTACCAGTGTCTAGATTTCTGTCTAGATAACATAGCATATAATTCATCGGGTAAATGCAAGAAATTGAAGTAGCGGGCGTGCCGGTGCTTAGTTTCGTATGGTTAGAATTATGGTCGTATTACTTGCAAAAACTCGTCAACTGATAATGAACGTGGTGAGGTTAACATCATTGTCATAAAAATACCGCAAATACATGACAATGAAGCTTAGCAGGAACATCATTCTACCTCTTTTTTAGTGATTTTAAAAGCATTTTAATTTATTTTATGATTTCTGTCCATTTTTCTTTAAAATGACTATGCCAAAAAGTTTGGCAATACATTAACCACCTACCTACCTACCTACCTACCTACCCACATGAAAATACTCACAGCAAACACATATCATTTTAAGGATGGCCCAATGCCTATATAATTGAATTAAAAAATCCAATTACTGCCACATAGGTTAACACCAGGGTATTATTATTAATGTTTTGTCGTATTACAAGGCCAAACTGTATTGCAATAAAACTGTATTGCAATATGCTATGCTACAAGCTAAACTACAAACTATTGCAAAATTAGCATCTGTAGATGTCTGTGTTTTATTGTCCAATAGCAGACGCTATATACTAGTGTTGAGATTCAGTGAAATGCCAACATATACCCAGTAACACACGCGCAACTGGCATATTCAAGTATACACATTTGTGTATCATTTGTCAGGAACTCCGAACCTATTTATAGCAGAGCCATCATCATCTACCTGCACCGAGCTATACTAATGAGAAACATGTGGTTTTGATGCATTTTACATACGTTTTATGCTCTATCGTCTTCGCTATTGTTACATACTACCTGGCCTGTCATGTCTCTACGAGTGCTCGAGAGAACGACGCTGATGAGTTTTCCAGTTTCACGTGAGTAGAGTACGGGGTTCGCGAGCGTTTGCAGTTAAGAATGATACGTGTGAAGAATGGCGAGCAAAAAATTATTTCAAATTTTCAATTTTCTTTTCAAAACTGAATTCCACCCACTGCACATATAAAATCTATTGCATATCTCTGCGAGTGGTGAAGATAACGACGCTGAGTGCGTTCCAAGTTTCATGTGAATCGGTAATTGAGTACAGGAGGAAGAACACCTGTTAAAGATCAGGGGCGTAACTCTGCTGAAAACGAAGTGGAGTCAAATTCGTTAGGGGTCCGGGGACATATTCCTCTGCAATAAAAAATCAGCTAGACTGTCGCAGGTGTGTTTTGACGTATATTTCTTATTTTTTAGGGGCTTAGTTATCTTTAATATTAATCTTGAATTCCACTGTTTTATAACCAAATAAACGTAATGTTTTAAGGTTTGTTCACTTCAATAAAGGTTAAAATGAAGTAGCATAGGAGCATTTTTGGCATTCTCGCAAGAAAGTGTAGACACGTGCCTATTATGCCCATAGGAAGCTACGCAACTGAAGATGGTTATAATTTCTTAATTGTCTTTTTCAAAAATTTAATTTTCCACCCATCGTGGCCTGGTGTGGCCTGGTATGTTTCTATGAGCGTTGAATATAAGTTTTCAAGAAAGATGAGAGCTATCGAATGCAAAAGAATAAGTGTGTGTACATGCGGTCTAATATTGTGGAGAAATGCGAGACGAGTAGAATATTCTAATTTTAACTCCGTGGTATTTCATCCTCGCAGCAGGGTACCAACGTGTTTTCATTGCTATTACGACCTACCGGGGAAATTAAATGAGTGTTTAATAACACTGTACTTGAACTTATGGTCCAAGATGTTCACCGAAGTTTGGAAGAGATGGAGATAACAGTTTTGCAGCGGAGGTATTTCCTCGGCATACCCTACATGAAGTCTTGATCGTCTTCGACGCTTGCTTATCAAAAAGACAAACGCCGCAGCAATATCTTCTTTGAAAACAAATCTAAAAGGGTTTCTGATTAAGTTTCTGATTTGTTGAAACCAACAATAGGACTACCTCGGCGATTCCCATAGATTCGTATTTTAGCAGACTACCAGATGTTTATTGCTGGATTAATTATTCTGTTGTTTTTTTATGTGACAAATATCTTAACTAAGATATTGTAATTACTGAAGTAAAAATAATATATTCATTTATATTTTTAAAACATATGACGTAGTGGTGAGCCAGGTTTGGTCTCACCAATAATCGTCTTAAATATTTCTAAACCATTTTAGCACAAAGCGCCAAGATGTTTGTCTTAGAAAAATAAACGTTGAAGTTGACCGAGATTTACTTGAATGTAACATAATTTGAATGTCGTCGGCCTTTCAGTATAAATATAATGACGTATTTTACGCTGGTCCTTGTTTTATATGAAAGTTTTTGAGAAATGTTTCCTGTAAACAACAGTTGTAATGAGCATTTCGATAAGAACGATTATTCCCGAAGTTTAAGTGCTGTGTTAATGTCCGAAGTCGTCATAGTTATCTAAACTATAGCGTTATCTCGCAGTATCACATGGACGCGGGACATAACGCTGTAAAGGAGTCCCTGTTTTTTAATAAAGTACAACCGGTGCATGGGAGTGTGGCAGAAATAATATACGTGTATGTTACCGCATATTAATCAATACTTAATTCAAAATCATTAAAACCATTTATTTTTTAAATTCCATGCTGACCTGTGGGCACAAATATAGAGAATGTTGGAGCCAAAAAATTGATCCTAAAGTCTTCATACCGATTCAAAACAGTCTTAGATTAACACTCAACAGTTCTGATTATAACTATTTCATTTTTTTACATACTTAAACGACCCTTAAGTGATTCCCTACGAAACATTACCACAATCTTGCGAAAACTTACAAAACTTCGCTACTATCTGTCCATAAATCGGTAATTCATTCTGTCTTTCTCCTTAACTCTTTCTCCTTTTTATTATAATTCTCTTGCTATATACTTTATTGTTTGACTAACGTTGCATTACATCTGTTATTTTCACATCAAAAGTTAGTATAGTGAATGTTTCTGTTTTATACATAAGCCTATTTCAGTTACTATTTATAATATGATAAGGGAAGGACCGAATCTAAGTAGCGAGAACTTTTGGTCCATACATGTATACATGTACTTATTGGTAGTAACATATATAAACTACAAGACTCGATCCATCTGGATACTCTAGATCTGAAATCATATAACCCATTATGCACATATTTGTATTCACAACCAGTTATCACTTGCTATATAGTAACTGTATTTCGAATTCAAAATGATTTAAAAATAACACATTGTATTTTAAACAAGTATATGCGGATGCCACTTGGTACAGTGCGCGCTTTTAAAATGTCGGAGTTACCGCTAGCTTCCTCAAAGCTGCAATATATAAACTTTATTATTATATACATTGAAATGTGATGTTACATTATGGTAATCCCCGGGATTAATGCATAATGTCGTCTTATTAGGGTTAAACAACTATAAGTTCGGTATGTGGTAAGAATGAAACAAACAACAAATATAAATTTTATATTGAATAAATATATATATTAGACTGCTATAAAATTGCTCGTTTTAAACTGATGCAACATAATGGTAAGTACGTCTACATCTCCTCAAACACACGCACACACTCATGTAAACAATGTGCACGTGTTTCGGAATTTGTGAGAATTATAACAACACTTTACAACCTCGACTTTATTGTCGTTTAATGACTCTGCAGCAACTAATTCCCAGTTAATTATATGAAAACATTCTTATATATTGTAACATTGATCATTCTGCGATCAATGGAATTTCCGTGACTTTATGGGATATCGACTACATCTGTTTAATATAACCTAGACGGTGAAGATAATCATCTAGGCTAACATATTCCGGGAGAGCCATCCATAATCACTAATATACAGATATTCAGAAATTTCTGAAATAACAATAACCGAAAATTGCATTATGTTATATTGTTGTGTACCGGGTCCCTCAACATCACCATAAACTCATAATTGGTTATTTCACCGGGAATGGGTGGCGGCAAGTGCGTGTAAATATTGTAATCGTCTCGTTTCTCAACAAAACGGCGAAATCTGCTACATGATGTATTATTTTTAGTCCTATATCTTAGTCTCATTTTGTTCATCTGTACTCGCATAAAATGACATTAAGGTCTCACTACACAACTGAATAGTGGTAGAGCATCGGACCCTGGACCGAAGGGTCGTGTGTTCGATACTCCGCCGCGGCTATGTGTGGTGTCCTTGAGCAAGACACGTTTATCAACCTATGCTTAGTACTGGTTCTACCCAGGAAGACCTCGAGCGTAATTTGTGTAAGTTGTTATAACGTGTGTGTCACAATCAAGGTTCAATAAATTAGTTGAATTTTCCCATAGTAAAAATGTATCTGCTCATAAAATGTAAAATAACCTGACGGATTGACCATGAAGCTTTTTTAAAAGACAGTGAAGTGACACCCTAAGTATTATCAAAAAAGAAGTCCTCAAATACTGTCAAAAATACCCGTCTGTTAAAATCCGCCAGATTTTGCTCTTCTCATCTGCAGCAAGAGTTGACAGGCCCCATCGGAACCATTTTGAAAATATTTGGAACCAAATTACAAAGGTTAATTTTTTAGCAAGGGAAATTTGTTACCTTTATTACATGTATAAAGAAGTGCTACTGTGTGAAGAGATGTGGTTTTTTTTATATGTATGTGACATCTTTATCTACAAGTCTCATATATGGTAAATTATATTAAATTTATCAATTTTATATATTATTTTATTATGTTTTTATAGGTAAACTATGTTTACCCTTTTCGTCCCTAGATCTCTCCCTGCGGCGTGCATATTAAATGCATGACACATCAAACTGCTTTTAGGCACACCGAGTGCACTCCGTAAAAAGAATCGATGCCATTATTACCAAACGTGCATTTTGATTAATATGACAGCATCTGCAATTAAATCGATTACCGACATCAACAGATAGCAATTTATAACCAATTTGTACGAACCAACATCCTCAATTAGTCCCAAAGGAGACCGAGACCCAATGACCGGCAATCTGGAAATATTAGTAGACTGCGCGTGGCGCAAACAATGAGAAGTATTTAAACTTTGATCAATTCTGTGTATTATTATTTGAGGCAACCTTGGTCTCGTTCTTATGGCTTTATGTTTACAAGGGAGGTTAAACTATGTCTGACGTCTTCTTTGTTACTTACGATAATGGTTTTGCAGTCATTATTCATAACTGACTCGAGTGTCTCATATACTCCAATATACTTGTAATATCCATAACATACTCGAGTGTCTCGTATACCAATACTTGTAGTATCCATAACTGACTGAGTGCCACCTAACTATGCAGCTATCAAAAGTTCAAACGCTCCCTTCCCTCACCAACTTGTCTACAAAAAGACACTTAGTGTCAGATCAGGAACATATAGGGACATACGTCTAGGTACTGAAAATAGTAATGCGATCTTTTGTAGTAGTAAATACTTTTATTTGTTGAAGACTGGTGACGGCTTTTTAGTTTGTTATTTCATTGCTAAACTTACAGCTGCCAGAATATTTAAGCAGTTCTAGTATAAGTGATATACGTAGAAATAGCAGCAGCAGCAGCAGCAGCAGCAGCAGAAATAAAATAACGATTCGAATAAAGCAGTAAATGCAGTAGCAGGGATCAATGTAACAGTAAGTAGAGGTACAATGTAACAGTAAGTAGCTGTACAATGTAACAGTAAGTAGCGGTACAATGTAACTGTATGTAGCGGTACAATGTAACAGTAAGTAGCTGTACAATGTAGCAGTAAGTAGCGGTACAATGTAACTGTATGTAGCGGTACAATGTAACAGAAGGTAGCGGTACAATGTAACAGTAGGTAGAGGTACAATGTAACAGTAAGTAGAGGTACAATGTAACAGTAAGTAGCTGTACAATGTAGCAGTAAGTAGCGGTACAATGTAACTGTATGTAGCGGTACAATGTAACAGAAGGTAGCGGTACAATGTAACAGTAGGTAGCGGTACAATGTAACAGTAAGTAGCGGTACACTGTAACAGTAATTAGTTGTTCAATGTAACAGTAAGTAGCGGTACACTGTAACAGTAATTAGTTGTACAATGTAACAGTAAGTAGCGGTACAATGTAACAGTAAGTAGAGGTACAATGTAACAGTAATTAGCGGTATAATGTAACAGTAGGTAGCGGTACAATGTAACAGTAAGTAGCGGTACAAAGTAACAGTAGGTAGCGGTACAATGTAACAGTAAGCAGCGGTGCAATGAAACAGTAGGCAGCGGTGCAATGAAACAGTAGGCAGCGGGACAATGAAACAGTAGGAAGCGGTACAATGTAACAGTAAGTAGCGGTACAATGAAACAGTAAGTAGCGGTACAATGTAACAGTTGACAGCGGTACAATGTAACAGTAGGCAGCGGTACAATGTAACAATAGGTAGCGGCTCAAAGTAATGGTACAATGTTATAGAAGGTAGCGGTACAATGAAACAGTAAGTAGCGGTACAATGTAATAGTAGGTAGCGGTACAATGTAACAGTAGGTAGCGGTACAATGAACCAGTAAGTAGCGGTACAATGTAACAGTAAGTAACGGAACAATGAAACAGTAAGTAGCGGTACAATGTAACAGTAGACAGCGGTACAATGTAACAGTAGGCAGCGGTACAATGTAATAGTAGGCAGTGGTACAATGTAACAGTAGGTAGCGGTACAATGTAACACTAGGTAGCGGTACAAAGTAACAGTAAGCAGCGGTACAATGAAACAGTAGGTAGCGGTATAATGAAACAGTAAGTAGCGGTTCAATGTAACAGTAGGTAGCGGTACAATGAAACAGTAGCAATGTAATGTAACAGTAGGTAGCGGTACAATGAAGCAGTAGGTAGCGGTACAAAGTAACAGTAGGTAGCGGTACAATATAACAGTAGGCAGCGGTACATTGTAACAGTAGGCAGCAGTACAATGTAGCAGTAGGTAGCGGTACTATGTAACAGTAGTAGTAGAGATATTACGCGGTAAGTTAAGCAGTATCAACCAAGGTAGCAGTACCAGTAACTATAGAAGAAGTAGCAATAGTCACTGTAGCAGCAGTTTGGACAGCATCATATACAGAGATGCTGAAGTAGTATACGTAGTAGACTTGTCACTTGCTGTAGCAGACGACACGGTATTAGTAGTTTTAGGAGTCGCATTATCAGTAGGCAGGGTAGTTTAGTTCAAACTTATTTATTTTATACGAATTTGAAACTTTGAAACTTATGGAACTTTAAATCAAATTCAAATCCTCCTGGGTAGAACTTATTAGCGAATAAGAATAAAATGTTTTTCAAGGATACCACATACGGCCGCAGGGGTCGTGGAGGGGGTCGAACCAAGGATCCTCCTATTCTGGTTCTAATACTCTACTACTAGATCATTCGCAGAGTATATTGTAGCATCAACAGTGACAGCTGAGGTGACACCAGCAGTAGCAATAACAACATTTTTAGCAGCAGAAGCAGCAGCAGAAATGATAACAACCACGTAATGATAGCTGTTATATCATAAACAACTCTTTTCTCCCAATAAAATTTGTCTTTCATCAATGATGAATGGTTTCTCATTTTAAGCGTTTGCGGCATCTTTTCCAGCAACTGAAATGTTGCTCACATATGTTACGTATAGCATCATTGGATCACACTAGCACGTAACGGCTCATTCATTATATATAAACGTAACTATTATGTTAATATTGCAGCATCTGTTACCATGTTAAATTAACCGGTGCCCGTTCTCAAGGGAACAGCATGCGTTACATACATGCACAATATCGCCCAATCTAGTTTATGCAAGAATAAATTACGGAGAAATAACAAGTTATAAATATGTTTTGGACTACGGCATTTTACACAGTTGCTGGCGTTGAGTCACTTACATTATAAAATCATATTCACGAGAGGATTACAGATGGCCAGGCAGGGCTTTTCAAAGAAAGGGTTGAGCGTTTTTTAACTATGGAGTTTCAATCAACACTCCCCGTATAAGAACACTAGCTCGGTCTAGTCTATCCCAGAACCTGATATCTCCCGAATCAGGTCTATTAACCCCCAATGAAAAAGCTGGGAATTCCGCCTGTTCCGCAATACATAGCAACAATCTGATCACCTCGGCCTTTATGCTACGCAACAGACCTCTGACATAATAAGGCGCCATTTTCGAACAGCTTTCAGTCACATGATAAAATAAAATGGCGGGCCCCTTATGCCACCTTATATACATATACGTTGAAAGTATAAACGTTGGTTAATCAAGACTGATATTTTAAATTTACCTATAAACATGACCCATGTCAAGTGTATCAATAAAAAAATCGATATAATAACGCCATATATTTAACTTAATGACGGATACATAATTTGTTACTTTCACGTGAATGAACACAGAAATGTAACACAGGTTAATAGCGTTGGTGTATTCTAGAGCTATACACGAGGTGTATTATATGGAGGATACGCAAATACTCGATGTTTCACGATTGTCATAGCAATTGAACTCTTACTAAAATGTGACGTCATTCAAACGTTCAGCTGAAGCAGACGACCAATCAACGTGCTCAAATGCGGCTTTCCCAACATTGTTATTTAACGGACCCAATCGGAAGAGCTTGATCCGTACTACAGATTAAGTTTATTGAAAATAACTCGTGCCGAAAATACACGGTGTTGCCCAAACTGACCGTGTATAACCTATGATAAAGATGTTGTATGTTGTTTTAAAACAAGCAAATGCAATAGATAGAGTGAGTGTTGAACGCTCACGCCACAGGTCGTAAATTCAATCACCGGGCTCAACCCGAACAAACGCAGTGCTGGTGTTACCTAGGAAACTGACTTGACAGCGATTCATAGCAACTCTAATCTTTCTAAGCATCACACTAAATAAGTATAAATTAAAAACTAACAAACAAAACGACAATTACAGTTTCATTTGCGTTTTAAATGAGTTGAACATGATATTAAAATATATTTACTTTTTTCAACTGGAACCGAGTGATGTTAACATACGGCGATTTCTCTTTCTCTAGTTCTACCATGTATATAATTTCTCGGAATATATATAAAATATTAGGCGCCAATGCAACAAGTATGCAACAGTGCGAATTCTCTACCGACTGAGCTAACCGGACCGCTTACATACGTTTCTCTCCTAGCAGGTTACGTACACACTGACATATGTATGGGATGAAGGAAATGCCACCAATATAATTATAATGTATAATATATGTATCGGACACTATTACAGAGAACAATGGCGAGCGTGCTGGAATTTCTGAGTGGAATAGTGCAATGTTTATCTCGCTCGATTCACAGGAATGCGCAAATTATACCATTTATCAGTACATGCCGATGTTTCTGAATGTGATTTATGGTGTTTTCTTTGGATTTGATAGTACGTTTGTGATAAGTCGGTATGCTCCACATTAGATTATATAACTTTTCTCGTGAGGAAGCGGGGTGGGGTCTTCCTTCTATTGCATTACCGTTCGAACGATCGGGTAATGTAATATATTTAATTAGCGAGATGAATTTATAACAATAACTAAGCGCAATTCCCACGGGAAGTAAAAAAAACAAAACAAAATAACCTGACTTCCTAAGAGAAGTCTATAGATTCGAAGAATGACGAGATTGCCCGAGTATGTACGATTGAAATGCGATGTCGGTAAGAAGTAGTTCCTTGTAAGATTATCAGACTCCCACGTGTTCAGGATGTCCGTGTCCTTATAGATAAAATCACCAACCACAGCCACCGACGTAAGCATCACCAAACCCCTAAACACGGACATATCTGAGGTTACTGCTTTTCAGTAGTGCAAAGAAACAAACGAATCTGAAAACATTTACCAAATGTACAATCATTTTATTCAGATAAAATATCGTAATTGTTTTAGATAACTACATCTGATTATGTCGTAACACAGCGTCTACGTTGCCGTCTTGATAAGAAAGTTTCCCCTCAATTCATCATTCACCATCTACCACACTGATATGTATTCAAAGTTGTTGTTTTTTTCTTCATTATTTCCCCCCGTATCTTGGCAACATCTGTACAAAGCAGGTCTAGTGACTCAGATTATTACTGTCGCTTAATACAGCAGCAGACGAAAAATTGATTTAAACTTTTCTACTATTTACGTCACTGAATAAGGAATTTATCACAAACAATCAATAAACAACAAAGATAAAGCTATTGATGAAAAGTCGGTAAGAAAATGTGATTCTGCTGACGATTTTTCATCTTTGATTGCATGTGCTTCGTGCTTTTGAAGTATCGTCCACATTAGGATTGATTGCAGAGCACTGTTCGCAGTTAGCACCTAATTAAAGTTACAACCGACATTAATGCTGATTTGTAAATAATAAAAATCAATCTCCGCAAGTGAAAAGATTTACTTGATGGTTAAGTGCCCTCGATCGATTTGTGCTTGTTGCAGATGCATGCAAGTGAAATTGAAGCTATTGGATTACATTTGTTGTTTGTTCGGCAGAACATGCTTTCAGAATTATACGGCTGCTGAAGAAGGATTGCAGTTATTATTAGTTACATCTTTAAGGAATGTAAACAATTATAAAGCACAACTGATGATAAATTGGTTTTGTCATATCTACAAACGACGTAGATTTCAGAGAAATGTCAACTCTGTAAAATTATGACCGAGTGAACATCAAGTGGTATCAAGTATGGCCAGGAGTGGCGAAGTCACGAGAGACCATGCCAAGTTCATAGTTCACGAGAGAAACTTAATTGACATTTCTCTGAAATAAGTAATTTTGATTTGTATATTTATATTTTAAAAATTTCACAGCGGAATTTACAATAAATAATTCGCTGAAAATTCTATATAACTCATAAAAATAATAAAATCAATATAGGTATTATTTTCTTTTAAAAAAAAGAAAAACAGACTTTTGATAAGAATGCAGTATCGATCCCCACGTCGACGTGCTACTAAAAATCGTTTAGAAAATAAATTATTTTCCTAAATATAATTGAAATTAACGGTTTGCAATTTCAACGTTTATGATCATTTTGAGATGTGACCATTTTTTCTTTCAGAAACACATTACTATATATGGTCGAAAAATGCGTGCATAGACACCATGTGTCAGAACTTATCATCAAACTTTTATGATGACATGGAAATTGCAAGAGAATTGATAAAAGCACGCAATCGCTCTATCTTATTTAATATAAAACAATAAAAACTTAACTGCGCTGGTGTTTTACATTCGGCACTGTCTTATGGTTTATAATGGCATACTAGTGTGCTATGCCTACACGCAAGAACATACTTTAAAAGTGAGAGTGGATGCAACTGTATACAGCAAAACCTGTATTAAGCAGACAGTCAAGGGAAGAGAAGCAAAAGTTGGCATTTTAAGATCTGTATTTGTTTAATTCATACAGGTCAATTTGCTCTGAAAGTATAGAAATGGGAAATAGCAATTATGGCTTCTTAAGATAAGTGACTGCTTAATAGAGGTGGCCGCTTACACAGGTTTGACTGTACCACCCTCAAGTTCCACAATGCAATTTCCCCCTCGTTGTCACTTGAATTACGAATGACAATTACATTTGGTATTGTTCTGTTTTTGAACCAGCATACTGAGCCTGTATATCGTTTGTGGAAAAGCAATACTTTGATTAGTTTTTGGCCATGCTCATGACGAGATCAGAAAGGAATATACACAAATAGATAATTATAATTAGATTTGTAGATTACGTCATCTTGGGCAAGAGCATCTGCCTTCTATCATGTGTTTTGTCATTAAGTAATACTGAGTCCAGATTTTTCAAACTTTGAAAATCGACATCAGGCTCAAAATCGTGTTTCCATAAACATAAAATTACGAGTAAAGGTGTAATGGCGGCTTTATGGAAAGTCTACCTAAGTTCAGGATATATCTCGGTTCTGTTTTGTTGTAGACATAATACACCCATTGGAACCAGGAACAGCTGCCGTGGGGTCGTCGAATGATGTTTTTCTGCGTTTCCCTAACTGTCACGTGATTCGCCTTCAGTTGGAGCAACTGACCAATCAGAGTGTTCGTGTGTCACTGCCATGTAACGTTCCCAGGAACGGACAGCTGGAGTTGACTTTAGAGCGGGAACGCGTATGGTGCAACTTCTTTTGTTTACGTCGTTAAGTTTAGCAATGTGTATTATTTATATTATTTTAATGCAAATTGTTATGATGTAAATCGATATAACGACACTCTATTGCCAAACTTTGAATGGCGCCATCAATATGTAGCGATACTTTCCAATAGATGTCTTCAAACAAATATAGCACATGACATGCAAATGAGCGTAAAACACCAGCCGAACATTCAGACAGCGTAAACGAGAAATCCAGAAACAACCCACTCCTAAATTCAAAATGCCATACAGATGTCTATAATAAATACATATCAAATTTGATGATGTGTCAAATGCACACTTTATCACGGCTGTTCAATTACCATTACACGAATCCCCATTCAAAGCAAAGGTCTTTATGTTGCGGACTTTGATTGCCCTTTGGTCAGTGTTGTATTGTTAAAAGCACGCGCTAATTTGCCGCGCACTTCCGGGGGATTTGCCTAGTTTTTGGCGTTTTGAGAGTACGCGCGTGTAGGAGATATTAAAATAAATAAGTCGCCCTTTGATGCTGCCAAAATGAGGGGTTTACGGCCGAGGAGAGATTTGAATTGCCGTAATATTCACCGCTGTTCATTTCGCACGCCATGAAAAAGTACTTAATGTCATTTACGGTCATTATTCTTTTGTTTAAAAGAATGATTCATAGAAGTTCATATGCCCAAGTTCAAAATGTCCAACTGTTATTTTGAAAGCCCTGTCACCTATTTTAAAAAAAAGTATTTCGGAAGTTGAGTGACTTTGCATGACAAGTGGGTGGCTCTATTTAACCAATATCCCCACCAAGCTGGCCTCTTCTATTGTTACCTAGCGGACAATGCCAGCATATAGACGGGGAAAGAACGCTGATGATTTTGGTCCCGTCCGACTCACATACTGTACTCACGTGGAAACGCATAATACCGAACAATGGCGGAAATGAACGAGTATGCACGAATATATTTATACATGTAGTTCTTTACAGTGTTTTGAAGTTATATTGTTTTGTGCAAGGATAAACTAATTCAAATTGATGATTCATTTTAAAATTCTTCCAACTTCAATAATATTCACATGCGGAAGACAACATCATAATTATATTTGAGAGAAAAAAATCCAAAAAAACTATACATATATAATATATAACAGGTAAGAAGGCGTTTTCGCAGACAATGATAGCGTATGGATACAGCACAGTTAGAATGGATAAAACTAGCCATAAAACAAATTTGTTCTGCATCGAAATGATCATAAAACGTCTTTTGATGTCGGGAATGAAAACGCGCCTACGTATGCAGAATATGTACAGAGCCGGATCAATGGTTTGAATTTAATGGTAGATCGCAGAGTTCGAAAATATTTTTGGAGGTATAAGGTCAAAATAGCACGTCATCTGCATGACTGGTCGAACAAAACAAATAAGCCATGCTTTCTTAACATCGTAATTATTACGTTTATTAGTCTAGTATACATTGTTTAACCTGTTAGAGATATTTCTCGTTTTAAGTTAATTCAGAACAACGCCATTATCAAAAGGTTATGGTGACATGGTGCACGGGACTGGCGACGGTGGAGCTGTTTGATTTTACCTACTCTCATACGCGATTGGCTGATTTAGATTAGCGGTAACTGTTGGAAAGTGCATGTAATATACGCCGTGGTCATTAAAAGCTGCTTCTAATGACTGGTTTACAGCTAAAATTGTTAAAGCCCATTGCCTGGTCTCCGTTGGTTGATCATTAACCCTCATGGCGCGAGGGGGCGAGTTGGGGTTTGTGATTATCAAAGCAAAAGGGCCCCCATCTGGTTATGGCCAGATAATATATATATATATATATACACTGTGTACCACCTCCTGATCCCCTGCCCAGATCCACGCTTGCAGAAGCATTGTAAATCTTAGATGCAGCAGACGAGAAAATATTAACGTAGTAAGCCTCGATCCCTTTTCGGATCTGAATGCTGTTTGCACGTGTTACTGTTGGCACGAGTTGCCAATCGGCTTACTTTTATATTATACACAACAGATGAAATAACTATTGCATCAGTTTGTACGATTTCATTACTTTTGATATATCGTACTTTTAATTAGCCCCTGCAGGCAAACATGTAATATCTTGCACGATGTATGGATCATTCACAATCAGTATTGTATGTAATGCATTCCGCTCGCATAAAATGCATTGTAAGAGCTGTAATAGCGTAGAAAGGTATATTAAACTATCATGAATAATTAATACAAATGACTAAAAGCAACCAACTTTCTTATTACTTCTCTGTGTGTCTAGACTTAGTTAACTATACTACTCTTTAACAGATTTGTCGAAATGCCATCGTTCATGTGACCTGATAAATGTTTGCTAGTAAATCTTTGTTAACATATATGGACGGGAGAAAAACTGGACGAATGGGGGAGTTAACGCCATTTCAGACACTCTGCAGGGTAAATATATAAGTTGTTGGCGAAATACCTCAGCTCATGACCATCAGTCGTAGAAGGTTCACCGTTGTTCATAAATGTTTTGGAACGAGCTGGGTTCGAGCCATTGAACTCAACGGTGAAAGGTGAAGTGATTCGAATACCACCCGACACGAAGAACCGTAGAACTGGAAGTTGACCGTCAAAATATCTACATATACATGTATGTTCATTGTACTAGTATATGCGTTTACCAAAAAAGTACGATAATCTAGATTCCAGCAAAGCGATCTCGACATACTTATGTCCGTATTATTTCACATACCGTTTACGAAATGGAGTATTTTAAACACAACTTTGGCAACCATTTCTAAACCTGTATGACAAACGCCGTGAACAGCAATGAACGCAGTTAAAAAGTAATGTAAGTTAAAGGACTGCCAGTCCATTGGCCACCATACATCCATATTAAGCTAGAACATTCTTTAAGTAGCATAAACTGAAGTTTCTCCAGTGATAGTGGTGGGCAGAAGTTAGTTCAATATTCGGCTTTAGATATGCTATATACTTGAAACAAACTCTAACTCAACCCCGAATATTGGAAAGTCACATGACCTGAATACCGACGCAAGAAAAACGAATAACAAACTAGGAGCGCGTTCGATTCATGGTTCTGGACAATCCGAACAACTAGAACAACAATCGAATACATTGAAACAGTGTCCGGAACATGTTCCAGCTGTGCCGCTGAAAAGGGTGGTGTGGTCGGAACAGTGACGTCACAAACACGGCTGTTACAGCACTGGTACTATATCAAACAATTTATAGATCGATTCAATCTCAAATGGTTTTGTTTTTGTATCCTAAAATCAATTGAAATAACAAAAATGTGGTTGTGATGTTTATAGTTACAGTTGATGCTGCATTATTTAGCACCAATGTAGAATAGATCTATCATATGTGTTGTCTTTTTCTTTTCTTTGAACAAGTTATAAACAATGGTGAGTGGTACATCAATACTAACTAAGATGAACCATTGGACAATGGAAGTGCGCATGTCCAATGCTTACAAATATTAAGTTACACAATTATTTTGAAAAATCATTTATTTGATTTGACTGCGCCATTTTGATTTCACATTTTCTGTTCCTTTACGTTCGATTGATGACTATTCTGGAACATAATCTGAACATGTTCTGGACAATGAATCGAACGCGCCCTTAGCTAATATTGCTTATCACAGCACGCAGTGCAACTCGGTCCAGAGTCAGCTGCAGTCGAACACTACTTGATACTAGCCTCATGTATGACAGTTACGGTTGCTGTTGTTGCTTCACCATATTCTGAGCTTTGTCTTTGCCATAAGTCAAATATAAGTACAACTAAAAAAACAACATAAAAACAGAATATAAGAATTTCAGATTCCAGTTAATTAAACCACATTGTGTTCCAGGAAGAAGGCGTTGGTCGGTATCCTAGATATTGCGTAACTGCGGTTGATGAGACATCTCCGACATTCGTCAGACGACTTCAAGTACTGCGTAATGCAGGTATGTGTTTAGACATTAACATACTGATGGGTTTATTCATCAGTTTAAAAGCAACTACGACAGGTAATTTTCTTACTCCAGAAAATTAATTACTTTCAGGGAAAAGATCTAGATACGATATTCTTATATTACTCAACATCTTGTGGTACTGCCGTGACATCGGGTACAAACACACCTACGTGTAAACGTTGCTGGTTTTCAACATGCACTATAAAATGGTACAGCTGGTTGTTTTGAAAAAGTTGCATTTTGCGCAGTTTGACACGTTGTTTGTGTGTTATATGTCACAGATGCGGATTTTATCAACCATTTTCAACTTCGACTTGAAGTAACTCTTTACAAAATATCCAAAGGAGTGGTCACCAAACTGATGTTTATTTGATGGAATAGAAACTATTTATGAGTTAGCTATCTCTCTCTCTCTCTCTCTCTCTCTCTCTCTCTCTCTCTCTCTCTCTCTCTCTCTCTCTCCCCCCCCCCCCTTCTCGAAAAAATGCGGAGTCATGTCACCGCGTGCTGGTGGAAAGAAGATACGTAGTTATTTTACAAAATACATTTCCTCGAGAACACCAAAAGAACTTCACTACCATAAGTATTTGATCGTAATGTAACCGTCAAGCTTATAACATAGTTACAGAGAACTGCAGAAATGACAACATTTTAGGAAACTTTCTAAAACATAGTTTCTTCCTATATACAGAACTGTTGTTCCGGCGATCATACACAATAGCACAGCTTGGCCCGAGCCTTTAGAATTTAATGTACACAAATGTTTACTAGATGAAATCAATGTCCATGCCAACCATTACCTCCTTTTAAGTAGGGCGCCGCTACTTACATCTAATATTTTACCTGGCGTCATTTTACCACTTCTTGAAGGGTATGTCTTCTATCTAACATTCCACTCTCTGACTATATATTACATGGCACTGGAAGTTATTTACCATTATTTGTAATCTACAGTCACACAAACGTATATCTGCATCAAAAGAGCAGTTGTTAGCCTCTTATTGCACGAGGTCAGTAGTGTAGCTCATTATAAAAGCAAAACAAACGGACACTGTCATAAAGGGCCCCAGAGTGGCCATTAGCAACTGACAATAAATGGCACTGAATAATGTAACAGTTTTTCTATCACCATTGTCTATGTGGCATTTCATCCCTACACTAAAATGACAATTAGTCTTGATCAGCCTCTGCGCAACACAAATGTCTTGTCACTTTGTGCGAAAAAAAGTTTGAATTAGAAAGTAAAAACTGATTGTTTGAGACAACGCATATGTTGTTGTTTATTTTTTTAAAAAAAAAATTATTTTTATTTCGACGGAAGTCATTGTAGATAACTTGCTAAGATATTTGGCAGATAAAAACAAATAAAGAAACACCTAAACGTCTTCTGAAATAACTATGAAATCCGCCGACGTATTACGCTTGCTTAGTTCGACGAATTAGTAATGTTATCACAATTCCGTTACAACATTTTTCAAAGAAGAAAAGCGCAAGCGTTGGAGATGATCAAGACTAAAGTGACAGTCGGTCAAAGTGTTAATTTATTTTACTTTCTGAACTATTGTCCCGTCTCTATCGACTTCAGTAGCATCGCCAATCAATAGGTTTGCATAACCAGAAACTGATCTCTGAATAAACAATAGGGTGTTGTGACTTTAATATTCCAGTATTTACAGAAGCGCCAATCTCCTGTCTAGCAAATTCAGACAAATATGCGCGTTTGTGCAATATTTAGCTCGTTTTTGCGTGGTTTATCTCACTTTACCTTTTATTAGATCAAATTGATAGTCTTGTTGATTCAAATAGGGACATGTTTTATGTTCGTTAAATGTTGTTATTTCTACATCATTTTATAGTCAGTATGGCTTGAGCAGAGTTTATTAAACGATTGCATATTCAGTATCCCGTACTACAGCCAACCTTGTCTTAAGCAGTCAGTCAAGGGAAGGAGCAAAAGTGGAATTTTAAGACAGGTTGTTGCTTAATACATGTTAATTTACTCTGAAAGTATAGAAATATGAAGTAGAAAAGATAATGTGACCGCTTACTCAGGTTCGACTGTATATGTGCGTAATAAGTTTGTTAATTGGCTGGCCAATTAACTAGACTGCGTTCAATTATAATGACAGAGACACGTTTTTATTAATGATCCTGATTTTGGTATGACAGTCGAAAAAAAACAAACACAAAAACAATCATGATAATTGAAAAACCAAGAAAAACTTTAGAAATGATTATGAGTATTAGAATAATGATATTTTTACGAAATAACTTTAATATATTTCTCCAATTCGAGCATCGGTACATGCAAACAATTAGAACAATGCAGACCAATGTCAGGTTCGACGTCAGGGTTGTCTATCCAAGATTCAGACACACGACCTGGAAACATGGCCCACTAGCTGATAACTTAAACTGACAACACAGGCATTAGTCCAGCAAGGTTGCACCAGTTTTGTTTTAAATTTAAAATAAAATCGACGCATCAACCATCGAATACTTGTACTGAAATTCCATCCACAATGCTTAATGTCTGTCTAACCTAACTTTCTGAACATTCCATTAGATAATTTACTGAATAAAGATGAAAATGTATCTATTCAGCGAGTGTTGTGAAAGCATTTCCTCTGGGAATATATCTACATTGCTGAAACTCGCTGATAAATAGGCGTTGATAGGTCTCGCAATAGTATGAGAAAAAAATCATGACGAATGTTCATTTACTACGATACAACACCGCTTTTTAAAAAAGATCACATTCGAGAAATATCCAGCAGCTTACTCGAATTAACAACAACAACAACAACAACAACAGCAACAGCAACAGCAACAGCAACAGCAACAACAACAACAACAACAACAACAACAACAACAACAACAACAACAACAACAACAACAACAACAACAACAACAACAACAACAACAACAACAACAACAACAACAACAACAACAACAACAACAACAACAACAACAACAACAGTATAAGGTCAAACCAAAGAAGGGGGCAGTGCAAAGAAACAAAATACAGCATGACACCCTTCGTTATTTTCGTGCTTAGCAACAAAAATTAAAACACGCTCAAACATAGTTTTAATTTAATTGTAATAGTTTAGCCTGAGTGATTAAAGAGGTCATTCGATCCGATCAAGGGACAGTATGAACATGCGATTACTACAGAAAATAACGCGATCAAGCTTATATTCTGTCTGAAATATCGTTAACTGGATATAGCAAATGAACAAAACAAGCAATTTACAGAAACAAGCTTAATCAATTATTTACAACAAATTTGCTATCAATTAAAATCTAAATCCAAATGAACGTGATTTATTCCGCTTATTGGTGCCAAATATGATTCATTATCAAGAAAACCAGACGTCAAATGAGGACAAATTACAAATGTAAATATGTCGTGACTTGCGCCAGTTATATATTTTCTGAATATTTGAACAAGTATACATCGCGAGGCTACAAAAAAGGAAATGTTTACCGAGCTTCTAATGAACGATTAGATAATTTACTAGATGTAGATTTCCTAAATAACTAGCCCAGGGAAAACTATGGGACGTTAAGGAAAGATTACCGAGTTCCGGTTTTTAGCATTCAACTTCTGACGTATATGCATAACTCACGAAAAAGGCTATCCTCTTTTTCGCTATACCTAACAGTAATGTTGAGTTCAGCAGAGGTGTTTCAGCAACAGTTACTCTTTCTCTGTTGACACTAATGTTCGCCTACTTTCAGGCGAGTGCAAAGTCACATGGTTACTGTGAGCATTGCCAGCTGGATGTAATTAATTGAATACCGGAAATGCGATTATTTCTACGGCCTCTAATGGCCTCTAGCGGCCATTTCTTTCAGGGACAGAATTGCATTAATCTTCGGTCAGAAGGAATACACAATACTAATTCAGTAGTTGCTCTGACCTGCGTTGTGGACACGTGGTTATCGTTTCCTCTTTACTTCATATTTACAGTAAATAGCAGTTGTTACAGCACGACCTGATATATATACCGCCTGTCTTCCATCGACCCTAACATACCCACTATCTCTCGTAATACGCCCGTTTTCCGACCTCCTTTCTACATGACATTGACAGAACGAAACTCAAATTCAATTATTTTAGATAGCGCAAATCAGCATCACTAGCGACACGAGCTATTCACCCATACAGCAATTGTTTTGCATTTGATATGTACTGTTTAGTATAAGTCTATAGGAGTCTAAAATTGCTCCTGAGGGTGATCGCAATACTGGGATGGAACTGTTCGTCTGTCATAAATATTGATGATCGCAATACATGCAGTAATACCACTACGTGGCTGTCCTGGGACCATTCTGATACAAAATAACTTATATAAGTGTCGTTTCTGGTTATGTCGGAACAGCGCGTGTGTGCTGAGGTATAAGCAAATGGCATCGAGTTCCAGTATTTCTTTGATTGCGTAGTAAGTTGCAATTGCGTATAATTCCATTATAACTTTTATATATGTTTTAAAGCATTTTCATTGGATAACGTCATTTTTTTAAGACTTTAATTGTTCGAAAGAAAACTTGAACTGGACTACTTTTTTACAATCCTTGCTTTTATATACTACTACGCGATTACTATGCAACTAAATATTTAGATATTTTTTTATTCATATCCTTTACTTGAGGGATGTCTCAAACTAAAACAGAACAACTTCAGAATTGGAATTAGAAGGATTAACTTCATGAGTCCCTGTTTTTATGCACGTGTAAAGAATGTTGAATCACACATAAATTCACACATTAAGTCGGACTTTTTGTGTGTGATTCGACATTCTTTACACATGCATATAAACAGAAAAAAAATGGTTTCAAATCCTATAACAATTACATTCTTTAACATGGGGTATCAAATTGGGTTATTGAATACATATTCAAAGAAATTGGAGTTTCTAGTGTAATAAATATTGTGTCCATACCAGTAGTCACGGGATCGATCTGTAATATCGTATGATTTTACTAGCTAATAGTGTAAATTTGTTTTCAATATATAAAAAGTTTGATTTTATTTAATTTTACAATTTTATATAATATGTTAACAGACTGGTGGTAAAGTGCTGATTAACTCTCAGAGAATATACTGTGAACTTAAGAAGGGTAACTAATACTCTCGTGGGAATTCGATGAGCAAAATTATTTCCTAGCTTTCTGAGCTGACCAGTTCAAAAGGTCGTTTGCATGTTTCACAACCGTTGCTTTCTCTGAAATCTGTCAATCACTCTAACCACTAGCTTACCCAGGATTAAGACTTTAATATTCATTCATACATACATGTACATTACAGATGACAACATCGTGGGCTCTCATGCTACATCCTGTACTGCTGGTTCTATCCAGCAAACGAAACCGAAAACTATTTACAAAAGCTCCGAGCTTACTTTGACATCAAGCAAAAACAAGTTGATTTACACGAAATAAGTGTTTTTGCCAACACGTGTTATTCAGTTATATACCATTTTTAAATTCTGGCCTGTTCGTATTTGTTTTATTATTTTGTTTATATCGATTCTGGGAAATATCATGGTCCCTGAATCGCTTCATACAAATTCCGTTCCATTACATAAAAAGCTAGTCTCATATTTGCTTATCTGGTCGATATTAACCAGAAACCATTGTAAGACCAAATGCCAATTCACTGGCAAAAAGTTGTGTGGGTATTACTATTTCAACAAATACCACTTCATGATCAATTGTTATTCTAATCAATTATACTATATATGTAGCAGTCATAGTTCCAAAATACCAGGGAAACGATTGCCGGGCACGCTGTCATTTATATAGTTCAAAATGATTGGCCAGTTTTCTTCCGAGGCATAAACAAAGGCGCCTTACTCTATAAAGTCGGTTCTTCTGTAACAAGCACTGTTTATCACTGTATACCATCTATCCAAGCCAAAATACAATAAACTAGACAAAATATCGATTTTAAGCGCTTGTTTAATAAATTGTTCAAGAAAAGTCTCGACGATAAGGCTAATAGCCCCCAGTAAATGTAAAAGAACTTGATATCAATTCCTTTATCGGTCGGAAAATCTTAGAATATACTTCTGGAATACATAGACTGATGCATAATGATAATATCGGCCGTAGCTGGATAAACGCCACTTTATTTCACTTTTGTTCGATTTTTTTTGGCATAGTCACTTTCAAATTAACATGTACGTACACTATATTGTAGAAACACACGCGGTCAATACTCACACACGCATACTTACATGGAAACATTCATTTACTTGAATGCTCATAGATATAAGAAACATATATTTTTCCGTCCCCACCTCCCACCACCAAACAAAACAAAATACGACAGACTGAAGTTGATATGATATTCCCGTTTCGTCTTTCGATATTCAATATAAAAGTGACCTTAAAAACCCTTCTCAATCTTTAATATTGAGGAGTTATATATACCTGGCCACCAAAACCCAAAACACTAGTGTCAAACTAACTTCAGAATGTTAACAAATTCTCTGTTTTGTATAACTCACAACCTTATATGTAAATATAATTACAAGCAGCCAGTAAATGGAAGAAGCAAATCAGGTCGCAAAGACAGATTGTTGTTTAATATAACCGGGTTAATTTGTTCTGAATGCACATAAATGGAAAATAGCAAATATGACTGATTGAGACAAGTGTTTTCTTAATAGAGATGGTCGCTTACATGTTTCGCTGTATATAATTACGAGAAAACCCATCCCCTGGACAGGGAGTGTACACAGAGACATACACACGCACGAACGCACAGCTCGTGTACAGTATACACACTCGCGCGCGCGCGCACTAATGAACACACACTCTATTTATGAAAATGATAAATTGCAGAATTGTATAAACTTAGTATAGATTGTTTCATAAACTAAGTGTATATTGTACAACAATATCAAAGGTATGGGTGTGATAACCTATGGAACAGGCATATTTCATTTCATTTGAAGAGCTCCACTTAATGTTCTTTTCGGAGTAATGGGTTTACATCTTTGAACCATTATGGTGTTTATTTATTTGATTGTCTATTAATAATAGCGCACAAAGATTGGAATGCAACAGAATTGAATGGTGAAAGTTCCATTAAACATAGCAGACGAGAATTAGAGTTCCTTAATCAGTACCGCCAGATTTATTAAAAACATCATATCCAAGACGCCCAATTTCACAGATAAAATCAGCATATTTAAAACATGCTTTTATTTTTTTTTAAAAAAGGGGGAAAGACAAAAAGGCACGTAGTGCATAGCACCCGCTTAATCATAATGTCAAAGGTTATCGTGTATAAAATGGAAAAATTAAATTGCTTGTATACATTCATCGAGATCAGTCAGTGGCATTTATTCATCTTTATGGAATAGATAGCGATCTAAACGAAGTTAATCAGCGTTTCAAGTGCTATTATGAAATTCGCTATTTGAGCAAGTCAGTCTTCTATGAATACACCAAAGCGAAAAATAAACAAACGTTTGACAATTTTGTCAAAGCAACAGTAAGACATAAAGAGATCTTATATTTCAATTCTCAGGCAAAAACTTAATTTTGGCGATAACCGAGTGGGACTCCCAGCCTTTGTGTGAACGAAAAAACAAACGATTAAGTGTTCAGCACAATTTCCTATCCTAATTGGATAAAAAAAATATTTTCTCAAATTTTGTAGAAACTTAGTACGTTCAAACACTAGTTCTTTTTAAAGTCGGTCAAGTTAGCAGAATGGCAAAACAGCAGAATGAAATAGTTCTTAACGTAAGACTATATGTTTATGCAGGTCCGAATGTAATCTTTGCGGCACCGCTAAAATGGCACGTAAGGGATTACTCATCGTAAATAAAGGTAAATGGCCTGTTGTGATCAAAACTGTACAAGTCATTAAGGCAAAAAATAAATGCGATTTTGGTCAGCCATTTCCAGACCAAGCAAGAGCAAATGATCTTTGCTCGTTAACCCTTTACTCCATAGATACGCATTTTCCCGCACCAATCACAGAAGGCCTTTGAAAACCGTGCAGGAAGAGTTCAGATTCAATCTGAACACTTCTTACACTGTTTTCCACTCTGTCAGTTAATATAAACATAATTCACTCAATAATTCAAAAGCCTTCTATATAAGTGGTGTCCAAAGGCATCTACATAAGAGGTGTCCAAAGGCGTCTATATGAAGTAAAGGGTTAATACTTTTCTTGCTCGTAGCGTTGTGTAATACTAGTATAACAACATGAACATATATATACAGGTATACAATGTTGCCACCATGTAAATATGCCCACTGTAGGTTCCATAAGTAAGGCAATTGTAACATGGAAATTTGTTTATATTACCATTACTTAGTATTATAATAGCATCTTACATAAATAGGGCCAACCTTAAAAAATGAACTGTTTATCATGCTCCTACCTACTCACTCAAAATTGCAGCTATCCAAACTTTTTTATTGACTTTCAAAGCATTCATTTATTTTTTTTTTTCATGCTTTCTGTCCATTTTTCTTTAAAATGATTATGCAAAATCAAAATTAAGCAAAGAACAACTAGCTACCTTCCTACCCACATGAAAAATACTGGGTCGGAGCACAGCAAACACATATTTTTAAAGATGACTACCATGTGTATTGTGAATAAAACATTGCTTAACCCTTTACTTCATAAAGCCGCCTTTGGACACCTCAAACAAAGACGCCTTTGGACACCTCTAATATAGAACGCTTTTGAATTATTGGGTGAATTATGTTTATATTAACAGACAGAGTGGAAAACAGTGCAGGAAGTGTTCAGATTGCTCGTTACGAGCAATCTGAACTCTTCATGCACTGTTTTCAAAGGCCTTCTGTAATTGGTATCTATGGAGTAAAGGGTTAAACTAATGAAAGCAGGAAACCGCAAGAATATTGCCTAAGGTTTTATTTTTTTTAAAAAGTTCCGCTTTTACAATTTACTGCATTAAATCAGCATACGGTTTTTTTGCTTGAAAGCAAAGTAATTTATAGTATATGATAAAAGTTGAGACAAATTATTCAAAATAAATCCACATCAAAACCGTATACATGTGCATGCACTCTGAACGTGAGGAGCAAGTAACGTGCACCGACCACATACCGAATTGAGACATGTATTTGGAATGTGTTAAGTGGGAGAAAATTGTTTTGACTACAAAACAGGTGAATAAGGAATAAAGATGTGTTGATACGAAGCAGGGAAG
Organism: Panopea generosa; assembly: GCA_029582155.1. Lineage (NCBI taxonomy): Eukaryota > Metazoa > Mollusca > Bivalvia > Adapedonta > Hiatellidae > Panopea > Panopea generosa. The sequence continues at coordinate 47,222,740 of CM055903.1, read as the reverse complement.
TCACCCCCTGATTCAAGTGCAAATGAACATTGCATAATGTAGACGCACGTGTGAATTATACAGAATAGTTTCCCATCGTAAATAAAAAATATTTGAAAAATCCAAATCGATAGTTTCAACATATTTTTATTTTATCATTTCAATTATTTTGAAATGGGGTTGGACCACAATTTTTACCAAATTCAATTCGATATATGTATTAATAATTTCGAAAATCGCCAATATGCGGTAAAAGTCAGATGAGGGGTGTTCCAAAAATTCAAAACTATTTGCGGACTGACTTTATTATCAATATTTAGTTTCAGAGAGTTGTCATTTGGTTAAAAACACGTACTAAGTATGGTGTGATACACATTAATATACTTAATGTGACCAAAACTATGGCAGCACAGTGTTACCATGATCGAGGGGACGTGAGTTCGACGCCTTGATGGTGTCCTTTAGCAAGACACCTTTTCCGCATATACTTAGTACTGGTTCTATTACCCAGGAAGACGTCGAGCGTGATTTGTATAAGATGCAATAACTTGTTTTGCAAGCGAAGTAAAATAAATATGTTTACCAATTATAAAACGTTGTCCTTGTTCTCTGCCAATTTGATTTTATTATTACTGCAAGAGGTCCGGAAGACTGTGGCAAGATGTACATGGATACATTTTCCTGATTATTATACTGTATGGACCACTTTTCGGCAAAGTGTTTATTCAATAAAGACTTGGAAGAAAAACAATGGCAAATCTTTAACAATCGTTACAATAATGATACCACTCAGTAAAAAAAATCTAGTTTCTCTTTCCCACTTTATCTACTGGCACCATTCCACGCATTAGCTGTATCGTTACGAAATCAAAATTCCTTTACTTGTATAGTTAATCATTTACAAAAAATTACAGGATGAAACAAAGAGATGTTTATAATAATGAGAAGGGTGCTACCATCCTGCATGATTTATCTCCACGTTTCTCTGATCTGACACCGTCTAATACGTCATAATTTATACAATCGCTTCAGCTCATAGGCCTGACCTTTGCTGAGGTTCCAAACGTATTAATGTACACGGATTTTCTTAATTATGTTTTAGTCGAAGACACGTGATATATATATCAGATCTTTATGTTGGCAGTGTCACTGTTGCTAGAGAGGTTTCCATACGACAAAACGATTTATAAATTGTCAAATATGTATGTATGGTGGCTATTGCATGAATTGATAATAATATACCAGTATGCGGTTTACATGATCTTTAATACTAAATGTCAACTATGCAAATGGTAAGCAGGTAGAAGTTTGTTTTCTCCCTGGTAGTTAATTGTATAACTCTTCAGTTGGTTAATGTTAGTATCCAATCGTACACATTCGGTCAATTCCGTAATCCTTCGGTGTTAGGATAATCGGCGAGATGTTCCGAACGTCTCAAACTAACATCAGTCTGTCCAGACGGCATTATCATACTGAAAAGAGGACCACCAACAGCTCTTCTCTTGTTTTCTGGTATTGTTTATCACGTTGCAGTATATAGAAACATTATCAGAATATCATCACAATGCTTTCAAAGAGGAAGGTGTCATGGCGCTTGTCTTTTGTAAAAGCAAACGTTGAAGATGATCAAAGCTATCTGATAATAGCTCTTATACAATAAACGCACCACTGAAACTCTTTCATCCGCCTACGCACATTTTTTGCACATTAATTGGATAGACTGTAATGCGTAAAATCGAATCATCGTTGCTGTAACTGCGTGCACTCTAATATCTACAACAATGTGCACGTTGGTTGATCGAATTTCAAATATTTGTCATCAAGGAGCTGCTTTTGTTACATTTCGATTGCAATATTGACAATAGTGTGATTGTTCATGCGTGAGCCAGTCTGGAAACATTATAACCACGTGCAGTATGTTATTATTATTATTTCTATTATTATTATTATTATTATTATTGTTATTATTATTATTATTATTATTATTATTATTATTATTATAATCATTCTCTTCGTAACCGTCACCATCACCATCACCATCACCATCACCATCACCATCGTTATCGTTATCATCATCATCATCATTTTTTTTATTACTATAACCAGTTAACAGTTATCATACTGAAAACATATAAAAATAGTCACTAAATTTACTCTTCCCTCTGCGCTATTCACATACATACACATGGGTCGCGATGAATATAAACTATACAATCATGCAGAACAATATGTTGTGGTTATGTATTTCTTCAGAGAAAACAATGTTTACAATTTGACATGATGTGTCTAGGAGTCAAACCAATTCCCAAAATGAGAGTAGTCTGCCAACCAACACGTTTTTTTTCTTCGGCTGTATATTATTGTTGTTGTAACATCCCGCAACAGTAGGCCTGTCTCAAGGTTGGCAAAGCTTACTTGCAGCACGAATTTTAGAATATTCGGGAACATTCATCATCAATTATGTCGGTAATGTACTGATGGTATGCGCGAGTGTAGGTACATGCGAGAAGGTATATTAGACAGGTTTTCTCTGCGCCGACTCAGATGTATGTCATTAACGGTTTTTTGTATGTAAGCCGCATTCTACACTTGTCAATTCTTAAGAATTGTTGAAAACAGGCTCGACTAATTATTATGTTGTAATAAAGTGAACAACTTACTTAACCCTTTACTCCATAGATACGCGTTTTCCCGCACCAATCACAGAAGGCCTTTGAAAACAGTGCAGGAAGAGTTCAGATTGCTCGTGACGAGCAATCTGAACACTTCCTGCACTGTTTTCCACTCTGTCAGTTAATATAAACATAATTCACCCAATAGTTCAAAAGCCTTCTATATTAGGTGTCCAAATGCGTCTTTATTAGAGGTGTCCAAAGGCGTCTATATGAAGTAAACGGTCAAAGCGCGTTTTTATTCAACATTAGTGTATACACGATCATATTGCCATAATACTGAATAGTTAATTTAAGGTTGTATCATCATAGCATTGAGGGATTTCATATTTGACTGAACGTTTAATCAGACGTGAAATGGAAATTACGTATTAAAATGAAACAAATCAATCAATTGAAAACAACCACCAATATGTATAAGGTTTTGCTTTCTCTGTACTCCTCTACTATAGACGTTGGTTAGTTTTATTAGCATTTTCTCCAAATAACTGTCTTTTTAAAATGTTCTTACGTGATTAATTCCCTTATATTTGTTTTTTAATACGTTGTAGCTGTCGTGTTTATGATTTTAATTGTTATATATCGAGCGCTTTTAATTGTAAATAAGCTAGAGGAGGATGGCTGTTTCAACCCCCTAACCAGGTCAACCTTACATTCTAAGAAGACTCCTGACTTTTAACCGGAAGAATAAGGAGAAGAGTCCTACTTAGTGTTATAAGTGTTTTGTTTCCACTTGAAAACGTTGTCAACATGTCTGTATTGCTTACAGATATTAACAAAAAAATGCTCATGAGGCTTTAAATGTACAATTAAATATAATATTATCGGCCTTCACCTTACATATAGAGGGTATAGATTTCTAAATCCATCATATCAATTTACTTCCGTCAGCATACTTGCCATAAAGTTTTGCTTTAGCAATAATAAGTAATTGTTCTAACATTTTCTCTCATAAATAAATTTTATTAATGTGTCTGTCAAATGATAAATCAAATGCAGAATGTTTAAAAAGAAAACCCCTCAAGTGTCGTCTGTGAATCTTGATCTGATGTACAGAGTATGCTTTATGGCAATTACCATCGATCTGTTTCTGATGCAAGTTTCATTGTCGTAATCTATACTGGTGTTTCTGGTTTTCTATGTCATAGACATTATAAATCTGTTCCTATAGAGCTTATTCGTGTCCAGAATCGATCCAAGTAACTGTTGTATACGAGTGCCAGGGGAGAGATTAGACCCTCATAACAGACGCGACGGCTTAACTTGGTATTGGTTACGGAGGAAACTAATTACAGTAGGACCTTTAATACTTTTCCATTTCATTCATGCGTTAAATAATGAATTTACATGACTTGGATCAATACCAGCAACAAATGCGTCGCCATGATATTGATTTTTACGTAGGGCGATGATGATAAAAGTAACCAACGTTAATGTCACGGTTCACTGATCCAAAGAACAGATGTCGACGCAGACAAAGAAAAAGCTGGGACCTTGAATAAATTAAAACAAAAACAAAACAAAAAATATTAGATTTTTTAAGTCCCTAGAGACCCTGTTATCGTTTGACATGCATTAACTAGATGCATCATTTTATTTGTAATTTCCCAAATCAATATCGGCATCGCTCATGGTGAAATTGGAAACAACAACGAGATTTCTGTGTGATCACGTTATATTGAACATATAAGCTACTAAAGTCAAATTAATGAAGAGGAAGAGTTGTTTAAGGGAGAAGGTTATGAGTATTGATACATTGTAATATGAAATAGATAAAACCCAGGACGAACGCCAAAATTTAATGTTAAGACGTTTGTTTACCAGTAAGCGGATCTGGGTACCGGACAACTTCGGAACATACCGGCTTACGGTATGCTGTAAAGCATGAGATTACCAACGTGTTTGTGTCGTAGAAAAATGAAAGTTTTTAAAGTTTTGTCACGGTAAACTCCCTATCATTTAAATTCCGCTATATTAATTTTCTTAGTGATTGTTTTAATACAGGGATTTTTTTTTATTTTGACAACAACAGCAAGATTTAATTACCAAATTACGATTCCCCAGAAAACTAGTTCAAGTTTTTTTTTAACCTCTTGGTGTTTTGAATTCTTTTCAACGTGTATATTACCATATGAGCACGATTTGTTCGCACCTTTGGCGCGAGATGTGCTCGCTATAAAATGAAATCGTTAGCGGAGAGGTTTTTATGAAAGTGCTAAATCAAAGTAAGATGGTGGGGATGGGGTTTATGTGTTAAACCTTTTTGCTACCTCCTACCCAAGTTACGAGCCATAAAAATAATCATACTTGTTTGTGGACCGGTTGTATTTGCCTGTACTAAAGTAATAATTAAGCATGTTTCCTGTTTTGACAAATTCTCTAACATTAAGATGTGAGTTAGTTGTAAACACTCGTTTCACAATCGATGTAAATTAAAGAAAAGTTTAGAGTGAAGGAAGACTTCACCATGTAGTTTCGGTCTGTTATCATATATAATAAGAATTCCAACTAAAGCTTAACTTCCAGACAGACTGGTTGTGCATGGTTTTGTTTATTTACTAGTATCTTGCCTAAAGATTTTGATTCTTTCTTGTCCTGGTCGCATAGTCTTAATACATTAATTTTACAACCTTAAAACTATTAGGCTCAACTTATACTATAAGTGCATACTCTTAGGTAATCAACGACACCAGCAGGGCTAATATTACCTGTCGTGTGATCATAGTTTCCTTTTCCGGTTTGAAAAAGCAATTAATGATATCTGTTTACAGAACCTGAGCTGTAAAAATAAACCCGTCGTATTCAGTGAATTATAAGACAAATAATACATCCATTGTCGTTAACTTTGTAAAACGAAAAGCATCATTGATTAACGGCTTGCATAATTATCAATGGGTGTTATTTTATCTGCCAGTTTCCGATAGCACGTGACGTGGTGTAAGTATGTGAAACCACTTCACGTTTGTTTAGAAAATACACATCTCCATTGCAAAACCCGTTTTGACATTATCTCCGGCAAGCCTCACTAAATACGAAAACCAGATTTTTTTGTCATTTTTATCAGTAGCACAATAAATACAGGCCTGATTACGGGGTTAAGATACATTCTTCCCCTTTGTTAATTGTCAAGTAACAGCGGCTACTGTTGATATGTGAGCTGCATATGAATTCCCTGGGTCACCGACATCATGATACTGCTTATCAGAATATTTATATAGCTTGTATCTGCATTGTAAATGGAGTTCTATAGCACGTGGTCACTTAGTCTGTTTCTTATTCGCCTGTCCATATGTTATTTATCCTTTTTTTTTTGAAAACCGGGTTTAAATGGGAACAATATGTAGAGGGCGCACGTATTAACATACTTCCAAGTTCCCTGTATCTAAATGTATACATAATGAAAATGTTGGGAACGATTCCTATTATTTCGAGCACAATCTTTATAGAATTAAAATATTACGCCCTCTGTATCTGCCCCATATATCCAACCGTCGACCACCCATTTCTCTCCGCCCCCTCTCCTCCCATCCCCATCCATCCCTCCTTTCCGCTATTTTCGATATTATTGCTGCCATATGGTATACCCACTTTTATACAAAAAATTGCATGAATTGTGAACTTTTTTATAGTGATGACATACAATAGTGATAATATTCAAGTAGTAAATCTTTGTGTTTCTTTTTTTAATATTGCAATCCGGCAATGCTATGCTTTCTTTGTTAATTGTGTTCCTTTCTAACAATCACAGTGCGCTAGCGTGAGGGAAATAGACCGGGACAAAACAGTGTCCCTTTGTTCAAACTCCGCCAACTTAAAAAAAAAACGAATAAAAAAAAATATATCAGCAAAACTGTAACACAAAAAAATAACATGATATACTATATCTCAGACACCCTTCACATTCTCTAGATGATACCCAATCACACTTTCATTCATTAATACAAGTGAAAACAGCGAACAAAGGGATAAAGTGTCCGTTGTAACGCACACAACTAGTGTTTCGCGTATCGGATGAAATGTCAAATGCCAGGTTTCATAAAACGAACATAGGCCTTTGTGAATGACATTAAACAATAGTATTAAACGTTAATAATGCAAAAAAAAAAATGATTATGTTGTTACACTTTTGTTGCCATGGCGATGTAATTTTGACAGATTCTGCATTATTGCTGCGAGGCTATGTAATTACGAATTATCTCCGTGTACCGCTCGGCATCTGGTTACAGCAGCCAGGCTCCATTAACTTGATGGCGTACCTTTTTAAAACTTAAAGTCACGAGATATCGACTTATAAACAATGAAGGTTTTATATTTCAATTTAAATTATAAACAAGTGTGTTAACAAAGATTTAAAGTTACTTAATCACGCGTACGTTATACATAAATTAGACTGCTTCTTATTTAAGTGAGATATGTCATAGTTGAGAGAGTAATCATTCTATATTCCTTAGTAATCCAGAGACGGTTTAAACTTGTCAGTAATTGCATTTTTTTTATCAGAAACATGTGTGTTTTACAAATGCGAACACATTTTTTATAATTGTATGCGAACACAATTTTTATAATTGAACATTTCAATTGCTACCAGATTACGTGCTACAGAGTCCCAGGGAGTTTGGTTGTAATTTGTGTATAACAAGGAATGGAAAAAAACAAACGCCCAGACGACATCCATACAGACGACATCCATATATTCAACGTTATGGCGGAATGTGTCGATTATCAACGTATATGATCGTGTCATTTATTGAAGTTTTGACTACCAAACATTATTAAACCTCCAAGCGTCATTAAATTGGGATATGGCCATGTTGCGCGGCACGTTTTAGGAATAAGAGCACTGAATAAGCATGCACCACAGCCGCCGTACTCTTCGGAACAAACAGAAAACACTCCGATTCCTACACTAAATGCAGGATGGAGTATGTATTTATCTTAATTAAAATTATTTATTTTATATCAAATCGTGAAACACGTTCTTCTTACTTAGCCACATCACGATAGAAGTTTACCGGAATAGCACCAGTAACCAACATACGCTGAAGGACACCAAGCATGGCCGTGGCAGGGGATTGAACCCACGATCCTCTGATAGAAGGTCCGATCCGATACTCTTTCCCTTCACCAAATACCCAAAATTCAATAGGTAACAATGCCACAACTAGAATGCATCACCTGTATAGAGCTGAAATAAGTATAATGTATCCAATGTATATTGGTGTCGCTAAAATGAATGGTACATATGGATTGAATGATTGATTGATATAATGATTGATTGATTGATTAATTGATTGATTGATTGATTGATTGATTGATTGATGGAACATTCATCGTCATGTTATGCCATCGAGGGCTAACTGACGGTCAGTTAACCTAACCACTGTTTCCTGGGAGCCTGGCAGGCTAAAAAGTACTGGAGCATATCCCATTTCCGCAAATAACTGAAAACTTTCCGACTTAAATCAACGGTGAGAGACGAATGATAATGAGTCGCAATGTCGTTATTCAATCACCACAGATACTGTGATCGAGCGGAGATTCGAACTTACGACCGCTGGATTGATAGTAATCGGGCCAAGCGGTACATATGGGCACGATACCCTAATTTCCATAAATAGGTATCTGACAAGCGCGTTACTTTCTAGAGCATAGCGTAACACTTGGAGTTTAATACGACCGCTGTCATTGCAAACACTTTAGAATAGGTTTAGACACATTCAGTACCTAGTAACCAACGTAAAACAACGAGTTACCGGTGCCCCTATTATATACCCTGAGTGTGAGCGAGTTTCTTTTATTATAACAGCAATAAAAACATCACGTTTGCACCAAACATCAGGTAGCGACCGAACACTTATACGATGTTGTACTTGTGTAATAATGAAACTTTTATTTCTAAACGCTCTTGGCAATGTTCCCCGATGTCTTGGGGATTTTCAGCAATAGCAGTAACAATAAATTCTTTGATAGGGATAGTAAATGTGTATTAAATACTTTCCAATTAGATTGCAGACGCTGAGCCGCCGTCCAATTTTTAACACTTAATACTAGTAAAATCAGTTATTCCAATAATATATTACTAGTTATGCTATAACCTATGTCGAATGTCACAAGTCTCGAAATCAGTTTACGGGAGAAGGAAGCTATACTCTATTATATATTTCAGTATATCTGTATCGTACCGTAAATGCATGATAACGGTATGCCGGCATTTTATCGTATATATGCTTATAATAGTTGCCTTATATGCATATTGCATAATAACATATGCGTCTATATACGGAATAAAATCCGGCTTATACTAGTATATCGCCATATTTCCCGGGGAATATTTTGGGGTATGTTTTATTTCCATTATTTCTTTTATTGCTAAAAAAATAACGTTTACAAATACGCAGATAATATAAAGTGTATCACTTGACACTGAATACGGAAATAAATATGTAATGGCCCCATTAAAAACGAAGTCGTAAATAAAGTAACACGGTTTTGCTAGTGGATACTTTCAGTAGATACGTCTAAACAATTTCAATCCTACCTCTCTGCACCAAACATTGTAAACATTTTATGTTCTATCCCAGGAAGATAATAACATATACTGAGTATAATTACACTATATAATGTTGAGAATTGTCTGTACATTTAGTACAACGCATCTCCAAACTTTCTTATATATCTTCAAGTATCTGCAAGTCGTTTTGCTGCTTAGCTATCTGTAATTACGCCGTTTGCTGAAGACAATAAAAGTTCGGTGCACGTCGTATCTGATGTTACTGAAGTCGTTAAAACACCGGTGAATGCTATACCTGATGTTGCAACAGTTGTGGCAAGTTTCCCAGATTGGAAAACACGAACTACATGAGATGCAATCAAAAAACCTTGAAACTCTGAAAGTGATGCAAACAAATGTGACGGTGTATCAACAACGTTTGTTTTAGTGTTTACGCCATTTATTTCAGACGTAGGTCTAACTTTGAAATACAATATGGCGGCTGTATCTAAAAATAAACAATAAGCTACCAGACAGTTTAAATACGTATGACTTGAAAATGAATAGAAAGAAGTGGTCATTTTCAAGAGCATTATTATATATATATATATAAATGAGTAAAACATCGATCATTCTTTATGTTATAATCAAGATATTTCATTAGTTTAGTTTATACTAATTTATTTTAGCTCGATTGCGATGAAAGTTCAAAGCTTATATGAACCTCTCTCGAGTCCGCTTCCTGGGTAGAACATGTACTGAGTGTTGTTTTTATGAGACATAGGGTCGAACTGAGGATCGAACCCGCAACCTCTGGCAAGAGCGGCCAACACTTTATCCATTAGACTATCGCCCTGCTTAAGATATTTCATTGGCTTGGTTGTTCAATAAATGCGGTTGAAATTTATTCAGATAAAACTAACGTAAATAAAAAATGTTTTGCATGCTGGTATTAAAAAGGTCTACTGAAAAAATGAAGACATGCAGACTGTCGAACACTACTGTGTGACGGCAGTGGCACAACTGTGTGGCGGCAGTGGCACTACTGTGTGACGGTAGTGGCATTACTGTGTGACGGCAGTGGCACTACTGTGTGGCGGCAGTGGCACTACTGTGTGACTGTGACGACAGTGGCACTACTGAATGTCGGCAGCGGCACTACTGTGTGGCGGCAGTGGCACTACTGTGTGGTGGCAATTGCACTACTGTGTGACGGCAGTGACACTACTGAATGGCGGAAGCGGCACTACTGTGTGGCGGCAATGACACAACTGTGTGGCGGCAGTGGACCTACTGTTTGACGGCAGTGGTACTACTGTGTGACGGCAGTGACACTACTGAATGGCGGCAGCGGCACTACTGTGTGGCGGCAGTGGCACAACTGTGTGGCGGCAGTGGACCTACTGTGTGGCGGTAGTGGACCTACTGTTTGACGGCAGTGGCACAACTGTGTGACGGCAGTGGCACTACTGTGTGGCGGCAGTGGCACTACTGTGTGGCGGCAGTGGCACAACTGTGTGACGGCAGTGGCACTACTGTGTCGCGGCAGTGGACCTACTGTTTGATGGCAGTGGCACTACTGTGTGGCGGCAGTGGCACTACTGTGTAGCGGCATTTGACCTACTGTTTGACGGCAGTGGCACTACTGTGTGACGGCAGTGGCACTACTGTGTGATGGCAGTGGACCTACTGTTTGACGGCAGTGGACCTACTGTTTGATGGCAGTGGCACTACTGTGCGGCGGCAGTGGCACTACTGTGTGGCGGCAGTGGCACATGGATTCCAGCCTAAATGAACTCAAGTCTCTGCGTCCACCCCTGATTTTCTATTATGATTAGAATTGCAATAAAGGAAAAGCAATGAAAAGGGACGTTTGTGATACCACTGGGAGTTTGAAACGGTCGTAATTAAAGACCACAATTGTGGGAGTAATTAAATCTCGCAATTAAACTGTCATGTGATAACGTCGGCATCGGGTTTTACAGCTGGAAAAACGTTGAAAATAAACAAGTTTCGTTCTCGAGAAATAAATGCGAAAAGTCAAGGGTTGGCGTGATGGGGCACGTTCTTAAACTAGAAACTTTAATATTATGTGTAAGAAATAATCTGTAGAAAAAGGCAAATCCTCACAATATACTACACTAGGATTGTCTTGAAAATAATATTGGGAAATGGAGCACAAAGAAAAGTCCGTCTCGCAGGAAGGGGGTAGGAACGAAGTCCTCATAGTTAGCATGTACGTGTATTTTTGTTGTTTTCAAATTGGATTAAACTTCATGCTCTGCAGATATCACATTTTATTATGGCAGTCAGTTGTATTGATGGATGAATACCGTGGACGAATCTTTAAATATGCATCAGGGCAGAACATCTGTTCTTGTGCCAGTAGCAGTGGTGGTAACTTGACTATCTCACATAAAGGGTTTGGATGGAGTTGGGTTCGAACGCATGACCTCATTGGGTAGACATATGGGTCCTAGACGAATCATATTTTTAAAACAACGGTTCTAGAATATTATTCTATCCGCTTGATAATGTAGTACTTTTCTGCAACAAGCCATTTCAGTATAAAAACAAGCATAAATGTCTCTCTTAATATAAAATTTCTGTGGGTGGTAATATTGAGGAAAAAAGATGAACTCATCGCCAAAACACGCAACGAAAACGCGTGTATTCTCTTTGTCAGACTTTTGCCTACTTGCAGTGTATAAGACATCATCTGAATTTTTTTGCCTACTTGAAGTGTTTAAGACATCATCTGAATTTGGACAAAGACAGATTGAAGAGACGAGATCGCGTTGAATTGTAAAAATGTTCTATAAATGGCAATTGATAACAATGGTTTTGTTTCTGTTCATCTCAATGAGATCGGCCTATATTAAAGACCGATACGCTCCGTGGACGTTATCAGCAAACAGCTGGCATACACGGCTTTACTTTTGAACAAGGCATTGTCACGGTGTGCAAGACTGATCGTGAGAAGTGTTTACATTAGTTCACTAGTGATCAATGATAACACTGAATTGTATACTCATCCCCTGGTAGAGGAAATGATATCATATTTTAATTGGAATGATGAGTAATTAAGAGAAATTGAGAAGATCAAATGGTTAATCTTCCCACATAGAAAACTAATTTTAATGTCAATATCGCTCTTAAAACATGGACGTATCGTATTTAAGTGGAATTACTGACGATCTGCATCTGAGGTTCACTTTTAGATTTCCATGGACGTCACTGCTTTCATTTGCAAATCAATGTAGACCCTGAACCGCGTATGAGTAACTCGAAATCTGCCCTGTTAAAGTAAATAGTATTTCCCCTAATAGAAAAATTCCAAACAAAATGTTGTACATACTCTATTTTATGAGAATGTAAGCTAGTTTGGCTAAACATAAGTTAAAAGCCGATGTCTTGTATTATTGTTCCATGTTATCAGAATAAATAACAACTTATGGTTTCTGACTGCACGTGTCAAGTTCAACTGTTTTAAAACACTGTTAGTGTGTACAATCTCATCATTGTGTCGAAAACGCCGACGTGTGCTATTAAATGTCAGATATATATATATATTTATTTTATTTATTTATGTAAAAACAAAATAATAAGCACGGAGGCTATATATCGTGTACACATTCGTAATAAAGTCCGACACTCTGACCAATTACTGAATTATTTATATCTGATTACATTGACGGCCCAACATCGCATCTTACTAACGACGGTGATATATGGGAGATACTTACAAACAATGGACTGATATATGACGTTCTGTCGCCCCACCCACCTAACCAATTATGAGATAATATATAGGTTAATGACACTCAGGTAATATACGGAAAACTGTTTCAGGTGAGTGGCAAAGATGTTGTACCAATACGCAGTATGATTCGATCGCTTTACGTATTATAATCGCTATGAACTGATAAAAGTTAATACTTTTATCACAATACTCTCCTCATTATTTCGACATACTTTTAAAAAATTTGCAAAACGGTATTTTTTCTCAAACATACTGAGTTGACTGAAAGTCAGTGCAAACTATTTAAATATGTGCTGTGTATTTGGCAGCGCTATTGTGTCCATACGTTCGTCATTGCGGGCAATACGGGTGTAATAAATGAAGTATAGCATTAGAGGCGTGAGGTTAATGGTACTTAAGCTAAAACAAAATATTACCAACGCTGACCGAATTGTTTACCGTACAGTGTTCTAGTGCTCATGATAATTTTGTCATTTCACATAAGTGTCTTATGAGATATGACAATGAGTTACGAGTTTATTGATGCTAACAACGCCACTGGAGCTAAAACAAAAGATTACAAACGTCGACCAGATTGTTTACAACAAAGTGTTTTGTATTCATGATCTTTTTACCAACAATTTACGTAATTTGAAAGAACCCGAGTAGTATTCCGAGTATTACACCAATGTCTATCAGAGATATACCGGGATCTAACCAGGCATCCAGAGTCATATCCCGATACCGGGATCTAACCAGGCATTCAGAGTCGTATCCCGAGTATTACACCAATGTCTATCAGATATATACCGGGATCTAACCCAGGCATCCAGAGTCGTATTCCGAAACCGGGATCTAACCAGGCATTCGGAGTCGTATCCCGAGTATTACACCAATCTACAGATATCTGAACAGGCATCTTAATTTCTGAAGTCGCTATTTGCTGTTGTTCTTATTTTCCGTCGTATAAAGCTATGTTTTAATGATTTTTTAGAAAGTTTTATTTTCGTTTAATAAAATAGGTTTGCAACTAACCATTAGTATAACCTTACGGTCTTCGGTCACAGCGGAAACACCAGCGATGCATGCTGGGTACGGTGGTATAGCAGAACATTGTATATAGTTTAGCGGTATTTTGTTCAAACGAACTGTTCCTTTAATGACTTACAACAACCAGATTAGTGGTTGGGAAAATATTTATTCAAGTTTAGTTTGTTTACGAGAACATTGGAGTTTACTAATCCTAAATTTGATTTTATCAATGAAATAGCCATTTGGTGGACATGCCACCCTTCACCTACATTACCAAAAACAGTGCACTAACTAGCTGACCTGCCCTTTGGATTGTTGAAGAAGGCAACTTGTATTAACAACACTGTGTAATATTTTCAGCACAGTTGAACTCTCTTATTCTTACAAACGTTGAATATACCAAATGTACAGGTTAATTTCGGTTAAAACATTTTAGGTACTTGCATTTATCATACAAAGAGCAAACATTTAACGAGTTACATACTAGTATATCCGGGCCTTGTTGTTTTCACGGCCCTGTTATTCCAAGAATGATGATGGGGGGCATTAAGTCACGGTTACCCCATGTCCGTCCGTCTGTCTGTTAAATTGGTCTCAAATGAAATAACTTGTAAAGGGGTCTGTGAATTTAACACATTGTTTGGTATGTAAATGTATACTTGTCAAATAAAAGGAAAGTTCGATATTTGTCAACTTCGATGAAATTTTTCAAAAGTTATGGTCCCTTTTCGACTTAAATTTTGGTAAAACTTACTGTTCAACATATAGAGAGAGTATCTGTGTCCTAAAGAGTATGTTTTAGCAGTAGTCTCATTTTTACATTAGTGCACTGTGGTGAAGTATTAATATCCCAGTCTCAACTTAATAAATATTATTAACGTTACACCCCTCCTGATATAGTGTACTAATCACGTGACTGTGTGTTTTAGTATTTTGGCACGACGACATATCATAAACGTATGCACATTCTCTCTGTATAATTACTAATCGGCTGTTTTGTCATAATAATACAACATATATTTTTTTTCTAAAACTGTCACTGTTGAAAGGTACGACTTTGTTCGGTTATATAATTTATTAACTTTATAACTAATATAGTGGGACTAACTAACATAATGAAACAGTCAAGTCGCACGCTGATAGAAACACTTTATCTAAAAAATAACATGTTCCACAATCCTATCCGGACTGAAAAATCTGCCCGTCTGAAATACAAAGGAAGAGTGCTGGACGGGTGCTTATTTCCGCAAATTAATTCTGATCACGGACTAATCGACAGCTGGTGTTCTCTATTAGTTACCAGTCCATTAGCGAGACTACTACACCGGTCTGTGATGTATAACGCTTCTTTATCACACCAAACCATGTATACAAGTGTCGGGATAAGCGATAAGCTGATAGTTGTATCGATTAACGTATCGATTAATATCGAATCGAATTTCACGGTTTGTACCGTGATGGATGAACCGAATGGTCAAGATTTTCGGCTATTGTCGTTATAGCATTATGATGACGACAGGTGGCCGGTTGACAATGGGTCTGATTACGTTCAGATACTTCTATTTAGGCGTCAATTGACAATTTTGACAGTGGAGTGCGAATTAGACGGACTCGTTTTGTAGTTGGGTAACCCTATTAGCGTGTCAATAAGAACCACCGACGACTGTGTATCACATTGGATGTGAAAATAGGAACGCTCGAAATCAATTAGTTGCATCTTTTAAATAAGTTTACTACTCTACTGGACAATACGAGTTGTCAACATAGTTTATAAACCAATTAACCAATCCATTTAATTGGAAAGGCTTCATATAAATTCCTCAGCCTATCCATACATTAAGTCAAATGTTGGTCGTAAAGTGACATTTATCAGGTAGAGACGAAGAGATTAAATAGTTAGAATAACAATGAAAAATGTTTCATTCATTTTTTTGTTTCGAATACATATACGTGAGCGTGTGCATGTGTACGTATGTTTGCATGCACGTGCTTAGGTGGAAACGTCGAGATATTACTGTTACCAAGGACTTGTATCTCTATATAATTCCTTGCTGTTACCCACTACCCAACTTGTATCTCTATATAATTCCTTGTGTTACCCACTACCCAACTTTTATCTCAATATAATTCCTTGCTGTTACCCACAACCCACTAAATCGTCACTACGATTTAAAGACAGAGTTTTACAATGGCACGGCCGTATATTATGTTAAGAGAACTTGTGGCCAGACCCATTTGCCTAAAATTGGATTTGATTTATACGTGTAAAATATAATGTAATTTGTGTCTATATGGCAATAAAAAATGTTTAAACTAGTTTCATATAATAACCATGGTTTGCAATAATCTCTCCAGTATATCCCCGACAGCATTTAGGCGAAAAAATGACGAATCATATGCTGGGATATTTGTTTTTTGCTCCGTGTCACGGTTATTGCAGAACAACCCATCCATCACAAAATGAAGCTTCTCCCAAACTGTCACCGTGGACAACAGACTATTCTTGCAATGCAAAGACTGTAAAAATTATTCGTTTTCGGATATAAGATATCGTACAAGAAAAAAGGCGCCCAAACAGCACGTGACGTTTTTTGTTTTTTTTACAAATGTACTTGGGAGGAGAGAGAGAACACTTTACAAGGTTATATATGTTATAAAATTTTTGCCATTCTTCTTCTTCTTCTTCATTATAAGCGGGAAATTAAGTTTAGTCTAACTTAGGCACGTAATCCCTTTCTGGTATATTATTTTGACATGTCTAACTATATATCCTTTTTCCAGTAACGGGTTCATTGAGTATATATATAGGCATGCCAATGATGCTATAATGGGAAAAAAAGTTTTTAGTCAATATTAAAATTTGGAAAAATCGGCTATACCTAAAATGTGTAAAGCTCGAGTAGAAAGATAAGATCTATGTTCTTGTATTGTCTGACAAACCTTTTTTTAATGGCATTTTTAATTCATACATGGTAATCTAGAGAAATAATGGTATGCGGATAGAATTTCACTACATAGAATATAACTGGCGACATCATTTGTCTCTGTCAAATGTGAACGTTGTATGCAATTATGTCAAAGGCCAAACAAATGATTGTAACGGTCACCGGAGGTTAAATGCCCAATTTTGGTTGTCATTCCACATATTATACGTGCATTGAAATCGCCAACTAGTCTAAAACTACATAAAATTGCCGTTTAAACCAAAAATACTTGGGCCAATTATTTCCACTTGCATTCCGTTTCTCATGTTAAACAGTTTTTCTTTTTTAAGTTAATAACCCAACAGAACATTAATATCGTAATTATACAAATACATGTATGAACGGTGTATACTACAATCTAGATGTGTTTGTGCATGTATAAACTAAAAAAAATGGATGTGTATATGCATGCAAGTATAATTTATTAAATGACCTTTATAAATGAGATATTGGAGGCGTGGAATATTGAGGGATAGAACACAGTGCCTGACATTTGACTGTGAATATACGACTACACAAGTCTACATTCTATACATGGTCATGAAATGAAGAGAAAACCTAGCAACCCTATCAGTAGTATCTGTAATAGTAGCATCTGTAACAGTAGCATCAGTAACAGTAGCATATGTAACAGTAGCAACTGTAACAGTAGAATCAGTAACAGAAACATCAGTAACAGTAGCATTTGTAACAGTAGTAACTGTAACAGTAGAATCTGTAACAGTAGCATCTGTAACAGTAGCATCTGTAACATTAGCATATGTAACAGTAGCATATGTAACAGTAGCAACTGTAACAGTAGCATCTGTAACAGTAGCATATGTAACAGTAGCATCAGTAACAGAAACATCTGTAACAGTAGCATATGTAACAGAAGCAACTGTTACAGTAGCATGTGTAACAGTAGCATCTGTAGCAGTAGCATATGTAACAGTAGTATATGTAACAGTAGCATCAGTAACAGTAGCATCTGTAACATTAGCATCAGTAACATTAGCATCTGTAACAGTAGCAACTGTAACAGTAACATCTGTAACAGAAGCAACTGTAACAGTAGCATCAGTAACAGTAGCATCAGTAACAGTAGCATCAGTAACAGAAACAACTGTAACAGTAGCATCTGTAACAGAAGCAACTGTAACAGTAGCATATGTAACAGTAGCATCTGTAACAGTAGCATCTGTAACAGTAGCATATGTAACAGTAGCATCAGTAACAGAAACATCTGTAACAGTAGCATATGTAACAGAAGCAACTGTAACAGTAGCATGTATAACAGTAGCATGTATAACAGTAGCATCTGTAACAGTAGCAACTGTAACAGTAGCATCAGTAACAGAAGCAACTGTAACAGTAGCATGTGTAACAGTAGCATCTGTAACAGTAGCATATGTAACAGTAGCATCAGTAACAGAAACATCTGTAACAGTAGCATATGTAACAGAAGCAACTGTAACAGTAGCATGTGTAACAGTAGCATTTATAACAGTAGCATATGTAACAGTAGCATATGTAACAGTAGTAACTGTAACAGTAGCATCTGTAACAGTAGCATATGTAACATAAGCAACTGTAACAGTAGCATATGTAACAGTAGCATCTGTAACAGTAGCATATTTAACAGAAACATCAATCAGTAGCATATGTTACAGTAGCATCTGTAACAGTAGCATCTGTAACAGTAGCATCTGTAACAGAAGCAGCCATATCAGCAGCAAGCATAACAGTAGCAACCATAACAGCAGCAGCCATAACAGTAGCAACCATAACAGTAGCATCAGTAACAGTAGCATCAGTAACAGTAGCATCAGTATCAGTAGCATCCATAACAGTAGCATCAGTAACAATAGCATCAGTATCAGTAGCATCCATAACAGTAGCATCGGTAACAGTTGCATCAGTATCAGTAACATCCATAACAGTAGCATCAGTAACAGTAGCAGCCATATCAGCAGCAAGCATAACAGTAGCAACCATAACAGTAGCTGCTGTAACAGTAGCAACCATAACAGTAGCAGCCGTGACAGTAGCAACCATAACAGTAGCAACCGTAACAGTAGCATTTTTATCAGCAGCAGCCATAACAGTAGCAACTGTAACAGTAACAACCATAATAGTAGCAACCATAACAGTAGCAACCGTAACAGTAGCATCAGTAACAATAGCATCAGTATCAGTAGCATCCATAACAGTAGCATCAGTAACTGTTGCATCAGTATCAGTAACATCCATAACAGTAGCATCAGTATCAGTAACATCCATAACAGTAGCATCAGTAACAGTAGCAGCCATATCAGCAGCAAGCATAACAGTAGCAACCATAACAGTAGCAGCTGTAACAGTAGCAACCATAACAGTAGCAGCCGTGACAGTAGCAACCATAACAGTAGCAACCGTAACAGTAGCATTTTTATCAGCAGATGCCAGTAGCAACAGTAGTAACAGTAATAGTAGCAACCATAACAGTAGCAACCGTAATAGTAGCAACTGTAACAGTAGCAACCATAACAGTAGCAGCCATATCAGCAGCAAGCGTAAAAGTAGCAACTGTAACAGTAGCAACCGTAATAGTACCAACAGTATCAGAAGTAACCACAACAGTATCATCAGTGTCAGGAGCAACCATAAAGCAGCATTCATAACAGTAGCATCAGTATTAGTATATACCAGTTGATCAACTCAGTCGGCTATATAAGTGTCTTACAAGAGCTCTAAGAGGAACTACAAAGGGAGCTCCCGTGAAGGGGAGGTCTGAACGGAGGAATGCTTGAAACGGGGTCTGAGTGGACATTTGACACAATGAAGATTAGCGGTGCGGAGGGTGAATGGTCCATTAGAAACGGTACTGATATACGTTCGGGTCTAGCAAACTGGGGCTGGTCTGGTTGTGGTTGGTCGGCAGAGAGTGACATGGTTAAAGAACCCCACACATATGCACATGCACGTAATACATAATGGCCGACGTTGGCAATAAATACGATTAACGGTTATAGAACATTGAACTGATAAGGATATGTATATATCTATATACGTGTATATCTTAAGTTCAATTGTTGTCGAAAAAGGCAAAATACTGGGACAGACTGATGCAAGTTCGATATTCGTTTTTTGTCTTTCGATATTCAACATCTTACATCCTGTATTCACTAGATGGATCACTTGAAGATGGGAATATGCCATGTGTGTATGTGACATTTAATTTCACAGATTTTAAAATGATAAAGGTTTAAACTGAGCTCGTAAAACTCTAAGGACATTACTTTGTAAGTACGAATAAAGAGAAAATCAAACACGGTATTAGTTATTATTTTAGGTAATAGTTAACCCAAACTAAAACATGTGGAGCCCATTTGAAACAAAACATATAAAAACCCTAACGTACGAACGCAGGTACGCACGAACACAACAGGAACACCCCGCATTCCCACGACAAAAATAGTCCCAACAAACTCATACTTCAACACCTAACAAACAACAACGTACTGTACTCACGTTTCACTATTGGTGTTGATGTTTACATTTTTTTAAATAATGTATAATATGTGTTCAACTGATACGAATTCTGGTTCACGTGTTCAGTTTAATTTACAGCGCAATAAACGCGCGAATTCTCAAGAGCGTTTCACTCGGTGCGTTCGGAGAAAAGAACCCAACCGACCTACCAGCGTATTTTTAATCAGAGACAGTGGCAAATTTAATTTGTCATGCATTTTAAATAATAAACATTCGTGCGTAGATTAGATTTTTTAACAGACGAATTTTACACACATTCCTGTCATTCTGTGACAGAAATAGAAAACGCTTACTGCATAACGAGCGAGGAATACAGATAAATAGTAAGATACAAATTTGGTTCTAGCGTGCTGGCGTGTACAAGAAATGCAGGAGATTCTCTCAGAACACTGTTGTGGTTGGTAACGGCAATTTTATATACACTTATACACGTGTTAATATTGTCTTGTTTTTTTTCTCCATTTCTCACAAGAATAACGGAACGTTCCTTTTATAACAAACATAAGCTATTTCTATTTCTGACGATGATGTCCGGATAAGCAGCAATTGCGGATCTACTCTTAATACGCCATACGCCGCCCCCTCTCCTTAACTCCCAAGAAGTATATTTTATCAAAATCCACTATATTTCTATACAGAAAAACATGTATGCACATTCATATTTTATGCTACTTCCCCTAGCTACGTTCCTATAACCTGAACCCGAGCAGCCAGGGAATGGTTCCACCCTTAGCTACTTATTAGATACTGTTCCTTATATTAACAACAGCAGTACATCTGTTGAGCACATCCGGCTGACTTCATACTACTGTTTTGTTTTATCAAACAGCCATGCAAAAATTGTTCGTAATTTCAGCAGAAATGAAATTTGTGCTTGGAATGTAGATTACTAACCTATGTTCAGTGGTGTATTGGATACACGCTGGAAATAGTCTAATCAAATGGTCACTAAATACAGGTACCTGTTTAGTACAGGTTGATTAATACACAGAAACAAAACAAATATGGTTACTTTATAGATATAGATGCAACAACCAACGCTGGTCATACTTTCATACTTTCAATGGATGCCAGTTGGGCATCGTTCATACAATCAAATGAGAGTGTCAGTGTCCCTTTACCCGAGTTTATTTTGAAAACACGTCCTGCAATCACCACATTTATCATGTAAATAAATCATAACGACAACAACTACCGCGGTCAATCAATACTCATTTGTTCATTCAAATGAAAATATTAGTATATGTATAAATGTGAATGTCCTGATAACGTAAAACATGTCGCCATCAATACAGTGCTACAAATGTAGCGACAATGTCCCTTTAATAGTTTAACAGCGCTTGAATGATTGGAAGTATAATATAAGCGAAACTTGCGTTAATATCACAGGGCATTTGACAATCTAAAAACCCACATGAGCAAAAATCGATTTAATTACATCTTCTCTTGCATATATAGTCTGGTAGCATGCTTTTTGTCTGCTGTTACAGTGATCGATACAAAATCACGATATTTCTTCATTCACTTGATGGAGCACGTGTCGGTAAAATCCAGCCTTAATACCAGCTGTCTATGTATACATGCATGGACTAATCAAAAACTATATAGTGGAGTAGATTATATCGTAGTAATATGAGAAGTTTACTTTGGTCAGAACTTAAAACCGTGTTTCTTATACATTGAAATATAAAAAAAGATCTCTGTCACATTCTGCCCTGCCCTGCAACACCCAACTCACCCGTCCGTTCGTCCGTCTGTCTCCATGGATTCACATTAGTGATGTCCTCGTTGTCAATAATATTCAAATGTCGCCTGATAATTATGAACATTTTCATTCTTGAACACATTGTTTATTCTGTGCGGCGCAATATCTGAAATCTTGGTTAAAGTAAAAAAACACCTTCTAATTCAACTATCTTTAACATTAAACTTAATATAAACAATAGCGCAATTCTTCTTAAAATGACCCAATATTTTTGTAAATTGCACTAAACGGGGACTTAATATTTTAACACCATTTAAAAAAAAAATGCATTGACTTAAATTTAAAAAAATGGTTAAAATTTACAATTATCAAACCATTATTATAATCTTTTGTTACTTTTATTGTAAATGTGTCATGAATTGGAATAAATCGATCATTATCGATCAACAATGATAGCAAGGCATGCCTTGAGGGACTTGTCTGCATTTGCCAATATCAATAATAATAATTGCAAAAACTGTCTACATCTGATTCAAACTGACTATACTGCAATGACTAAATACGTATATTTTTCCATATATATATATGTAATATTTCAAAAGTTAAAATGTCAATTTACACTTGTATTATATATTGTGGCTAGGTGATATAATGGCCCGGGGGTATCGTGCTGTATTTACACTAGGAAGTTGACACGTATCATATGTATTCGCCCTCAGAAAAGAGGAAGAATGTTATAAATCATGTTTAACCATTACAGCCGAACTAAACAGTTGTTTGAGGTCTTTCTCTCTCTCTCTCTCTCTCTCTCTCTCTCTCTCTCTCTCTCTCTCTCTCTCTCTCTCTCTCTCTCTCTCTCTCTCTCTCTCTCTCTCTCTCTCTCTCTCTCTCTCTACGACCCTTCGTTGTATAGTATATTTGTAAATGGAAATATTCACACTATACCTTCTCTCCTCCCCAATCTCTATTTTTATATTTCTTAACTTCTCCGCTCTCTCATTCTTCCGCTAGCATTCGTCAACTTACCGACGCCTGTGATGAATATCCTTTTAGGGAGTTGTTCTCCTTTGTACGAACATATCACAGCGAATTCTATGGTTCGTACTCCTTTGACATCTTTATGTGGAAAATCCGTACCAGTCGCGTCTTTCAAGACGGTACCAAAAACCACGTGCTCAGAGTAAAATACTTTCTGTTCATCCAACTCGCCATGTTTGGGATCCCTAGTTGGAATTTTGAGATCAAAGTCGGTACATCCTTGTACACAAAATGCCGTAACACCCAAAATAAAAATTGCGTATGTATATTCCATTTTCCTTTTTCTTCCTCTCTTTATTTATTTATTGATTAATTTATTTATTATTTAATTATTTCTCAAAATTTCAACGTAATCCAAATCTACACGTGTTTTGTCACTTGTTCGACATTTAATAAATGTGCCTGAATGATGTGTACAAATGTACGTTAAGTATGTTAAGCCAAAGCGTTCACTTGCTGTTACTGCTGAGACTGCAAATGATGCAAATATCCGCCGCCTTGTCAGCTTCCTCCGTCACGCACCAAGAATCACACGATACTGGAAATTCTTTGCTTCTGTTGTTCTGCGCGCTGGTGTAACGGCGCTGTTGATACGCTGACTAAAGACAGTTATTTTTAGCTCCACGCGCTGCTGTATGGCTGTACGCCTGAAATCATCCTCAAACGACCATGATTCATAATTTTCAATAACTGTTGTTTCCAGAGTAACAGAATGGGAGTAAACGATTAGTTCCTTGTTTTCACTATATTGGACATCTGTGCCCCAGAAATTGACAAAAGTCACTGCGGGGCTTTAAACTAAATAATAATGATAACTATACGGACTTGGTAATGCATTGGAGATTATATACGATTTACCTACCAGTTGCCGACAAACACAAGTTTCCTTGATATTGATAAAAAAAAACTTTAATGTGTGCAAGAATTTGTTTCTATATAAGTCCCTGGTGTGTGCAATATTTTTTCCTCCAAACGTGTTCGTTCGAAAGATATTTTGAACATGAAAACAAGAGAAGGAACAAATTAAAATGTAAACAAATACGTGCTATAAGGATGTTGGCCCGTCAAAATGAAAGTAATTAGATATTTTTTAATTCAGTTAAAAATCATACATTGTATATATTATTTTCTAAGATGAAAATGATAACGAACAAGAGTTGTCAGAAGACAACAAAGCTCGCCTCTGGGTGTCTCAGTCCAAAAAGGCACATAACTGTGCCAAAAATGCAATCCAGAGTTATGGTTCTTGTCTCTGTGTGTTCCATTGATGATGGTGAACACACATGCAAAGTTCCATTCACATCCAATGAGTGGTTGCATAGATATCTAAAACTTAAACGCAAAAGTTTAACCTGGGTGTCTACAGACGACGACGATGCAGCCGACAACGACGCCGGGGTCATGGCAATAGCTCTCCTTGGGGACTCACACCACTATTATTATCAGATGAATGAGGTAGAAATAAAACTTTAATTCTCTTTTTCTTCTTTTTTCAGGACTTTTTACTGCAATGTATTGTTTTTTGCTAGCATGAGTTAAATTGTCAGTATTTTAGAAATTACCACTGAAAATTTTATGCTGATACCAGCTTTCTGGACAATTATGTGTCATTTCAGAATTGCTGGTTCGAACCGCATCTAGGGCAAATAGTTGACATATAATTACTCTGGAAATTGATAGGTCTCACAAAGCATTGAATTTTAAAAAAAAAAAAAACCTGGTCAAGGTATACTTTTTTTCTTTATAATTGCATATCTTGAACCAGTGAAGAATTTGAGCCCAGACACATGCTGCAAAATGTATTTGTTCACTCTGTTTTGGACATAAATGTTACATTGGAGCCTTATGGGGAATGTAATAGTGGTGTAAGACGTTCGTCCCGGCGAGCTAAAAAGGTGTATTGTCGTGCTCGTTTTTGTGCTATTTGATTGTTAAGATGACACCTACGACAAAATCTTTTTGTTGTTGTAAATTTTGATAAAACTAGGGTCATTAAGATATATAGTATACATAATTATGGAACTTAATCACGAGCGTCCTAACAAAAATGAATAACTAATGTTTTAATCTTTAAAAAATTACACTGAAAACTAAGTTTTTCTCTTATATATTTTTGCTTTAGAAAAATATCATCGGCAATACCCCACCCACATTTTTATGTTTGTTTTAACCAAAACTCATAAAAATATATTTTGGAATTATAGGACGTTTTGTATTTTAGTTTCATTTGGTTCAATGTAAGCGATTTCAGAATTTATAAAGAAAAACACAAGTTGCCGTGCATTTTTAAGAAATATTGATCAAATAACCTTAAATAGTGCATATTTTGGTGCTATTTTAAAAATGTTTATATTTGACAACATCAGGAAATAATAAATGTTATGCTTCAGTTTAAAAATGAATCAGTCTAATACATATAATACTATCGTACACTTGTACAACATTTTGAAACAACAAAATAAGATTTTCTCTTTTGAAAAAAAAAAAATTATTTCGCTTAAAGTTACCCCTACCCCCTACTTTTCTCGGTCAGAAAATGATGCCAAAAGTTGGGAAAAAAATATCGAAACATATTTTTTGTTTAAAAATAGACATGTTGCTTAAATCGTTCAGTGGAACGATATCCGTAAGACTGAAACAGAAAAAAATGTTTCTTAAAAGAATTTCAACTTCAATTCAAGACATGAATCCGTAGTCAAGAAAATCTGAAATTATGTCTGCACATAACCATTATTTTGTGATTTAGGATGGTTAAAGATTTTCGCTGATCTTATTATTTTAACAGAATGGTTGTACAAGTGACCCTGGTTTACCCGCTTGATATTTTAGCACGTTGATTGGTCAGTTGCTTTGAATTGAACTGGATAGCATTAAAGCATCATGAATTCCATAGAATTCCCTACTTTTTCATTGGGTTTAACGAGATATTTGGAGCCCGTATCACTAACGTTCGACGGTAAGTTTACGAACCTCTAAGTGTGAAATTTGAAATAGCAGCCCCCCCCCCCCCCCCCCCCCCCCCACTCACACACATCCCACCCCAGAAAATTCATTTAGGGTTTCGCTAACATCAATTTATGAACTTTTGTGAGCTTTGTAAATAATATTCGTCCCCACCCACCCTCTTATTTCCATGCCTCCCCGACCCTTTTTATTTCCATAAAAAAAATAATACAATAAAAAATAATCCACCACCCCGCTTTTTAAAAAAAAATGGATGAGAATTTAGCAATTATTTTATAATGGCCTAATATGAAAATAAAATAATCTATCTCACCAAGATAAGCATAAACGCACTTGTCATTCATAGAGAGACCCAAATGAAAGAAGTGAAACTTACATTTCACTGTTTGTCAACCTCTGCACTATCAAAATATGATGAGAAAAGTAGGGGTCATGTGTCATATAAGAGAGTTTTTCTCTGCTCAGTTTGCTCAGTGTGTACACTATTGACAAAGAGAAAGTAGACTTCCGAAATCATGTATTCATATCCCAATTTCCAAGCATCGATTTTCAAACATGAC
The DNA here is from genome assembly GCA_029582155.1 of Panopea generosa. Lineage (NCBI taxonomy): Eukaryota > Metazoa > Mollusca > Bivalvia > Adapedonta > Hiatellidae > Panopea > Panopea generosa. The sequence continues at coordinate 47,196,061 of CM055903.1, read as the reverse complement.
AATGCTGTCAAAATGTCAACAATGCCATTAAAAAAATGAGCATTAAAATAAGGAAAATGCATTTTTAAAAAAGAAGAAAACGAGGATTATTTATAACCGCCGTTATGCGACTACCCCCACGGAAGCACTTCCTTTTTCCAATGGTGATTTCTTTTTATGTTTTTAAAGATTTGTTTTTGATGTGAAAACTGAAATTTCCCTCACAATATTTCAGCATATAAAAACATCCACTGAATAAAATAGTGTAAATAGTGTTTATTTATGCCGTCTGATCTCGTATTTCAACCTTACAACAATGTCTAACACGATCTAAGAATATATATAATGTATAGTATGTCGATGATAACTAATACACATAATTAGAAATTTTAATATAAGAATTGTGCTGATGTACGTTACCTATTCTAAACAAAAAGAATGATCTACTGTACGTTTATGTATTTAGGGTTGTATATATTAAAGTGGCATACATAGTTGTTATCTTGTGATCACGGTTCATTTGTGTAGTTGATATATGTAACATACAAAATAAAATATGTTTAATAATTAATATTTATCAATAATGAATGGCAAACAATTTCGTGAATTTGCATCGCCTTCCATATATTTATAACAGCTGATACGTCTCTCACACGTGAAAGAAAATCGTGTTTTCTTTCTTCTAAATATATATATATACCTATCAGTAATTCTTATATGTTATGCTGACGGAGATTATCGTAAAATTTCCGAGTCATTCGTATATATTCAGTTTCTTCCGTCAACAGTCATTAATAGAATGGTTGCTAGATATGTGCACAGATATAAAATTAATGCTTATATGTATACACACCTCCTCCCCTCCCCCAGTTTGCCACCTATTTTTTTGGATGGTGACGGTGGTGGGTGAGCAGATATGAGAAGCCGTTTATGGAAAACTGTAGGGGGGAATAGTGTTGTTAGGCGGAGATAAACAAAAAGTCCAAAATTCTCGTCACGGTCTTGGAACTCGGATCACCCGAGCGACAATCCGCAGTTATAACCACTGCGCTATGAAGGATTATAATTTAAACAGTGCTATAAATATAATTTGATTAAACTTGATCGCTTTTCCGGGCTGTCACGAATTTTTAATCGATGATGCCCGGAAGTTTCTATACATATACGGATATAGCCGACGTTATTCTACGGTCAGGTCTAATTAAAATATCGGCGATACTAGCGAGTTTAAAACAACGGTATTTTGCATCAGATATGATCCAGAATGTCACAATTTATGCTAGGTATCACAATTATACCGTTATTGAATTAAAACGGAAGAATGTACTGCTCGTGATACCCTTTAAGGCTATTGATTAGAAGTAAAAAGAATACCCCCCTCCCCCCCCCCCCACCCACACTCTTTGAAAACGTATACATGTACATGTACTAGCAAATAAGAAATAACGACGTACACCGATAACTGGTTTAATACATATAATGATGATAATAATAATGATAACAATAATTATATACAAACAATTATGTACAGCTTTCTGGTACTGATATTATCCAAGCTTTCCCCGAATCCAGACTAATACACCAATTTAGTAACGATACGTTCCAGGTATTTGTCAAAAATTATATATCAGTGATAAATAACCAAAAATTGGAATTTTATTTGATAAATTATCGAAATCAAATATCCTACAGAAATACTCTAGTTCTTATTAATCTGAAGCCGCTTAACTCCGTCCGTCAGTGATACGTATCCGCGTCCGCGTCTGGAAAATCGCTCATGAATAAATTATCATAAATTACGCGGATGCATCCCATTCGTCCACGGATCCGTAATCGTGAGCTATTCTTCGCGCTACCGTATCTGTCACGGACGGACACTACCTTATCCTTCACGGACGGACATTTTGACGAGAAACGTATCTTAAAAGTTGACAATCACGAGAATTCTTTGAAAAATTATTAAATATGATGAGGGAAAACACGGATATTTATAATACAACGTTGCCAGAGTAGAAGGGCGCATTGGTGATGCTGAACACATGGCGTTCAGTCGCCAGCATCCCTCACATCGAGGCGAGTTTTAATTGCTGAACGTATCCAGTGGTGTATACCTACGTTGTATCTACTTCCGGCCTTGGTATGGCTACGGTATGGTTAAGTTGCGGACCTTATTTGCCTACTAATCGCATAGACTTAGTTATGTTTTGTATTTTTTGTAAAACGGAAAGAAACCATTGTTTTTCTATATTTTTACCTTTTTACATTCTTTTTCAATGATAAAGCGACCATTGGAGCGATTCAGATTGTATTTCGCTTGTGCTTATTAACAAGCAATATTCAAAACAATACCCATACAATATAGTTGTTATGTGCACAATTGAGCAAACAAACAATGAATTACTCATAACTGGACGTAACGTGATCCCTGTAATATATATTGAGAAAATTATGAAATAAAATATGTTTAAACTAACAGTCGCGAATATTTTTTTTAAAAAAAACAAAAAAACACGACACTATATCAATATTTTCACCTTTGAACGCATATTCATCTCCGAGTTTTTGTTTAGTTTATGGTGTCACGTTGGTTTTGAAAACATTAGAACAATTCTTTAACAACAAACTGTTACTTTTCTTTAATGTGCTTTTTGATTATACAAATAGAAACCGAAAAATAATCAATACATCAAACATGTTTTGTGACATATGATCATGCGGCTTGCTTAACTAAATGCTTTCCAGCCATCAACTCTTTTTCCAAAACTGAAACAAAATACATTTGAAGAATCTGCATACTACATCGCGGTATATCAAAAGTGTGATAGCCAAAATAGGACTTTTAAAACCGTCTGTAAACATTTTTCTCCAATATATCCCTTTAAGACATTTATAGCATTTTTCCTGATATATTCCCTTTAACGGTTGACTTGAACTGGCTATCTTATCACAACATTTATTTGTAGTTACGTTCCTATCAGGGTCATCAGATTAAGTCCAACTCATTGTTGACTTTGTGTTAAACATTCTCCAGGTTTAAAATCATATCTCGAGCATTTCATTTGGAGTTGAAAGACCCTTGAAGTTGAAGGTTACAAATACATAGGGCGACTCCAGCATTTTCAGTTAGCGGGACACAATAAGGATTTTTTTAATACTTGGGAGTGGGGGTCAAATATACATTTTTCACTGAAACATATACGCATGTACCGTTTTTTAATATTCAGCAAAAACATCACCCCTTTACATTCGCTAGTGCAATGTACATACCAA